>ML218240.1:36262-49465 GCA_004785975.1 Popillia japonica | reverse complement strand
AAAATGATACACCCTATGTCCACACTGTCTTGTATAGAGTCACTGTATCTACAGTCAGCTGTCGGCGGCCTCTATATTTGTCGAATGGAACTATTCTTTGCACATATATATATTTAGATAGTATTTGATTATACCCATGATTTAATAAATTAAAACTAAATTCATTATTTTGCGATTGTGTAAATATTAAAAAACATAAATTTCTATAAAATGCTATTTCATTTAAATCGTTTCATAATAAAGCCTCGGAAACAATTCGTTTTTTTGAAAATTTACATGTGTAAAACATACATGTTTTATCCATATATAATGGTAAACAATATTTACTTTTGATAAAGAAACAGCTTGTGCTTACGAAATCTAATTAAGAATTCTATTCAGCATTGCTTCTTAATATAAAGAGTAAATGCAAATATTGAAAATGAAATTACAATATACCGCTTTACATTTCTTGCGAATCTTTCTACCTGAAATTTACCTATAGGTATCCGTCTCTAATTACAGTCGCCCAATGCGAATAGTCAGATGTGTCGATGAAGTCTGAGTCATTACTTGTGCCCTCGATAGTACTATGTATATTGTGATCAGGGTTTTACGTTTTCTTGTATCAATTAAAATTCCACCAAAGAGAATATTTGTTTCTTAAAATAGCTGAACGAGATGGGATGGAAGCACAATGCACAAGTTCAAAATAGCAACAAAATAGGTACCAGGTTATCAGATTCACTTCGCTACAACAGCCTAGTGATTTTCTATTTGCACTTGAACGAATATTATAGGCATCCATGAAATTTGATTTGACGGAAATAACTCAAAAATCCCTAAATCGCAATGACAGTTTTGTAGTTCACCATTACTTCACGTTCATGTGACTGCTTATTGCTAATCATTAATTTTTAATTCGGATGATTAAGTGAATGAGATTGATTAAAATTTAATAGTGATGAGTCAAAGTATACAGCAGAACGGTGTTCCTAGCGGAAATGATGAACCAACAGCCCAAAATCAGACTGTATCTGTTAGCGATAGAAATACACAAGATGTAAAAAGGGTTAATCAATATCAATTAAAAAATTTCACGTTGTTTTTAATTTTTAGGCAAATGCACAAGCGCCACAACAACCAAATCGCTTGGAATCGGTTATGTCCATTATTAAATCTTTAATAATACGGGGTTTGATTATTTATTTTATTACTTCTTTCTTTCGAAGACCACCACAGGCACCAATAAATGGTACTACTTCAACAACTACAAGAGCAGCATCTAGAAATATGTTTACAAATGGAACAGATATTGCATTATATATTTATTTAACAGAGAATGAAAAACATACAGATTTTAAGCAAAGCAATCTGTTTTGGATGAAAGAGGATTTAGTTTATGGAGATTGGTACTCAGGTATAAGTGGAGATGGCACATATACTTTCGAAAGTGATATTAATATTAGTGATAATCTTAAAAACAATGGTTCACTTTATTTACATGGATATGTTACCCGAATGGGATATAGTCCCGATCCGAAAGATAAAAACTATGCAAAACAAGAAATTAGTTATGTTAAGAAGGCTTTAAATAAGTGAGTATAATATAATCTGTTATCTTTGTTTAAATATTTATTATCAGATATCAATTTTTAGTTGCATGTTTATTTTTCTTGTTTCATCTATGTTATTAAGTTAATCTCATAATGGTGTAATAATACCTGTTTATGCCTTTGTGGCTCTACTATACATAACTCTAGTTATAACATAAACACAACTATTTGTAGGATATGATTTATTCTTGACTCGTTCTACAAGTACCTTAATGTATGACAGTAACTTATCCACTACTTGTGTCGACCTCTATGTATTATAATGTACACTTATTATTACATCTCCCCCTACAGTCTATGGTCTAGCCTATTTATAATCTATTACTAATTCAGCACATAATCATTAAGTTTTTGAGGCACTTATTTCTCTCTTAGGTCTACCTTCCTGACTATGATTATTAACATTAAAGCTAACAGTCTCAGATCTTTCACTACAACTATTATTATTACTGACAGGCTCAGTTAGTTGTACTCCCGAAAAACTACCTGCGTTAGTATCAACTTCACTTTCACTCTCTGGTTTTCGTTCACTGTATCGTCTCCTTAATTGACTGCTATTCCGCCGTACGACATTAGTGCCTGTATTGACGACATAAGATCGTGGAGACTCCCATTTTTCAACCACTGTTGCGGGCAGCCACTGCTTAGTCTTCCTGTATACTACTTCCTCTCCTTCAAAATTTTCTCTTTTCCTAGTATGTCTATCGTAATACCTCTTATAAGTACCGTTGTTTCTTTCTATTTGTCGTTTAAGTTCCTTCATTTATAAGTATTGTTTTTCAACTATGGGTAATTTTGTTTTTAATTTCCTTCCGAAGAGTAACTGTGCAGGTGACCTTTTGAGATTGGTAATTGGAGTGTTCCTGTATTCCATAAGAGCTACCTGCCAATCATTTGACTTGCGTAAAATATTTTTTGCCGTTTGCACGAATCTCTCTGCCAACCCATTAGATCTCGCATAATGCGATCTGCTTGTTTAAATTCAAAACCAAAGTTTTTTGCGAACTGACGACATTCATATGACGAATAAGGCATGTTATCAGAGACCACAACGTCCGGTACCCCGGGACTTTTCTTAGACTGTAGTGGCACAATTTCTAGCCATTTAGTTAGGTAATCTACAACAACATAGCTTATGCCATTGTATTCTAAAGTATCCGAAGCAACTTTCTGAAACGGTAACTCTGGAACTTCGTGCGACAATAATGGTTCTTTGGATGTTCGCATATTTGTACTTTTCACATATAGCGCACTTTTTTACCATGTCCGCAATCTGATTAGACATTCCTGGCCAAAAGAGTATATCGCGCGCTCTCTCTCTAGTTCTATTTACTCCGAAATGAGATTTAGCATCTCACCTCGTAGTGTTTGTGGAACGACCACTCTTTCTTTATAAAATATTCAATTATCCACAACATACAAATCCCCTCTAAGATTGCAAAAGACTTTCTCCTACATATGTTTTCTCTTTCCAGTCTTTGCGGCAGCACTCCATTACTTTTTTCAAAATCTCATCATTTAAAGTGGCTCGTCTAAATTCTTCCTTTTTACTTTCACTCATTCGTAAATGTTTCTCTAGTGAGTGCACTACCTCACACATTTCTTTATCTTCTTCAACTTTCTCGTTACTATAGTTCCTGGATACGTAGTCAGCTATGTATAAATATTTCCCAGGCATGTACTCAAATTTTAGGTCATATTTTAAAAGTTTCATTCTTAATCTTTGTAACCTCGGAGAATTTATTTGTGAGATTTTGTTTTTGTACTACATGTTGGGTCGATAAAACTATGGAATTTTTGTGGCGTATACAACACTAGTCATTTCTTTTTCTATAACTGCATATCTTTTTTCGGCGTCCGTCAATGCCCTTGATGCGTAAGCAACCGGCCTACCTTCTTCCAGAAGTACACATCCAATCCCATTCTGAGATGCATCAGTTTTAACTACAATATCTTTTTTAGAATCAAAGTTCTTTAAAGTTATATTTTTGTTTATTTCCGTCTTTACTTGATCAAGCGCTTTTTGATGCACACTTAACCATTGAAAAACAGCGTCCTTTTTAAGCAGACTGTACAAGCAACTTGATATCTCTCCTAGGTTTCGTATAAACCTTCTAACATAATTAACTAACCCTAATAATTTCTGAAGTTCCTTCGCGCTACTTGGTGGTCTCAGATCATTTATAACCGCTAATTTATCTTCATCTATTCTCACACCTTCTTTATTGAACAGATGTCCTAGGTACTTTACCTCATTCAGTCTAAACTGCAACTTTTCTTTATTAAACCTTACCCCCTTTTCCTTAGCTCTTAAAACAACTTTTCTTAATGTCTCATTATGTTGCTCTAGTGTATCAGTAGCAATGAGCAAGTCATCAAAGTATATTATAACATTTTCTATACCTTCAACATTTTTTAAATTTACTTTTTGAAAGTATTCAGGGGCCATGTTGAGTCCAAATGGTCGCCTCAGAAATTTATAACAACCAAATGGAGTTGAGAAGGTAGTGAGATTGCTTGATGGCTCATCCAACTTAACTTGATAGTACCTATCTTTAAAATCGAATACAGAAAAATATCGCTTACCCGCTAATTTAGCTGTAATGTCTTCTATACACGGAATTTCAATAAAGTCTCGTTTTATACATTTGTTGAGTTCTTGTGGATCAAGACACAAACGCAAAGATTTATTCGGTTTTTCTATAACAACTAAGCTATTGACCCAATCACTAGCACAATCTACCTTGGCAATAACGTTTTGTTTTTCTAACTCATTTAACTTATGTTTTAGCCTACTTTTTATCACAAGTGGTAATCTTTTTGCGGGCTTTGAAACAGGAATACTATTTTCCTTTACTTTTATAGTACAAATATCATTAAGTGTGCCTAAACCCTCGAATACCTGCTTATTTTCGTTTATAAATGATTCTCTATTATCACTAATGTTAATACAATGATTTTCCCTTATTAATCCTAACTGATGTGGCTCTACTATACATAACTCTAGTTATAACATAAACACAACTACATATTTGTAGGATATGATTTATTCTTGACTCGTTCTACAAGTACCTTAATGTATGACAGTAACTTATCCACTACTTGTGTCGACCTCTATGTATTATAATGTACACTTATTATTACAAATGGTATTTTTGGCAAACCTATTATACTTTCAACAGAATATCATTTATATTATTTAATAGTAGATTTTGATATGTCTTTCTTCGGTTTACTTCTACTGGTAAATCCTTGTTTTGTTGTATAATTCCTACTTATTTATAGTTCTGCAAATTACATTACCACTATTATAGTCTGTACTTTGTTTATCTAACTTTTGTCATGTATGTATGTATATCCAAATGTAACGGCAACTTTATGACACTGTTTGGTGTTATTATATTCACAGATCACATACTATATATTGACTATTTATGACAATACTTTGAAAACATGCATCATATTTTATATGCAACATGAAACAGTGTTGATAGGTAGCATTCTAAAAGCAACATGTTAGGGTAATATTTTTTTCTGGTTGCTTTAATCCATTTTGCAACACTAGCTATCCTGTTAAGTAATGTTGGTATATTTATTTCTTACATGTATATATACATAGATGAATGTATATAAATTTGTGTTTGGAAAGTTTTGAGGTGAACATATGCTAATATGTTAGATTTGTCTTTACAAGCTGTCACCAAGCATTTACATAAATTCTTATTCTTTAAACAGCATTGCAACCAACACTGGGGAATGGGGATTAATAAGATAGCTTCTCAAGGCAGATTTGCAGTTTACATGATATATTACAGTACAAGTATACCAGGAATTTTCCCTCTTTAGTTTATAAATCAATAACAAAACACTGTTAAAATTAGGTATTTTAAAGCTTAAAACGAAGTTGCAGTTGTAGATTAGGCAACGGGCTGCGAATTCGGTCTGAAATTTGTTGTTTCTATACACATGTCATTCTAGTTACTAATTCTACATTGGTTGTATGTTATCGTTTGCCATTTTCGCCATTTGTTTATTATTTCATTTCCAAATTTATTGTGTATACTGGCTGATTCATTTTTGATCCTCACCATTGCGATTTTGCTTATTACCGGCTGTCTAGCGCAGTGCCTAGCGAGCTCGCTTCACAGTCTGGTGGTATCGGGTTCGGACTCCAGTGCGTTCTTTCTGAATTTGGTTTTCTGTAGTTTCCCAAATTCCACGGCAAATGCGGAAAGATAACATCTTAAGTCGGTCTACAGCGGCAGGCGTAATAATAACTCATGGCATAATAATTCATCGAACATCGTGTGAGCAGCAGTGTCCACCTTGTTACAATATATGCAGGTGTCAGCATCATCATTACGAAAGCGGAGAGCATATGCTCTGAAAACTCCATGGCCGCTCAGGACTTGCGTTAGATGATAGTCTACTCGTCTATGTTTACAATTATTATTATTATTGAAGATAGACGATAGGTTTAAATTTGGCAAAGGTGCTAAATTTTGTGGTTATTATGATCCCGCAAAGAAAATAGACTTAGAACAAACGACGTTCGTGTTATTTGAAAAAAACTGAAAAATCTCATTTTCTTATTTTGCTTGTAGCACTTCTTTTTGGTCTAATGGCACATTCTCAATGCCATTTTGCTCCTCTCTCTAATGGCTTGTTTAAGATTTTTATCCGACGTTTCGTTTTCTTTGGATCATTATCAACTTTGTTATTTCTTATGGGCGCCATATTGGATTGAGACAGATAGAAATATTTCCTTTTTCTGATTTAACCATGTGTGACATGGTTAAATCACAAAACAAAATTTGATATTGTGTGTTAATTGACAAAGAATCTAATTTGAGATTAAATAAAGTAGGTAGCTATGAAATTTCGAACTGTCAATCGCTTAAAATGGAGTATCGCGAAAATGAAAATCGATGTTAAATCAGGTAGCCATGATATTTTAAATTGAATTTGCATTAGTAACGGAAAAATGGCGTGAGAAGAGAGGCAAAGAGAAACAAGATATGCAATGTATTTCTTTGTCATCGAACTAAAATACAACAATAGCGAGTACAAGACATTTGGAATTTTACCCTGATGTATTTCGATTAAACATTCCGCCATAATGATAATAATAATTCATGCCTTCACATCCCCAACAGCTTGGGTCAATTACAGGGCCATCGGCTGGCCATGAGTTATTATTATGCCTGCGGTTGTAGACCGACTTAAGATGTTGCCTTTCAGCATTTGCCATGGAATATGGGAAACTACAGAAAACCAAATTCAGAAAGAACATACCGAGGTTCGAACACAATACCGCCGAACTAGGAAGCAAGCGCAGTAAGCACCGCGCTATTAGCCGATCAGTTAGTAAATTTCGATTCATCTGACCGGATTAGATTTCTAATTTTCCCAGTAACCAATTACAATATTCCATGTCGTAAGTTATCACCAGGTAGTAAATTATCACTAACATGGACTTTGTACGGTTTCAGCTTATTTCGACGCAGTTCTCCACGATTCATATTTGACTAAATTTCTGTCAAGGTCTAGAAAAATGGCATGATATAGTGGTAGCTATTTCCGGGTTATGCCGTGTTGGTTCATGGTTTACATCTGACGTTTCGCGGACAGCTGTGGTCCGCATTCTCAAAGGAACTGTGCTCCCTGTGTTTGTTCGGTCCTTATATACCCTTATCCCCTTCACTGCTCTACTCGCTTCTCTATCGGTGTGCGTGGTGCGCCAATGACGTGCGTAGCCGCTCTGCGTGCGTTCACGACTATGATGACCGGCCGTGAAAGCCTGAAATCTTATTTATGGCATGATATGTTTGCAGTCGTTTAGAGTACAATTATTGTAAATACTCGCTATTGTTGTATTTCGATTTGATTAATAAAAAATACATAACAATATCTCGTTTCTCTTCGTTGGTGAACGCCATTTTTGCGTTACTAACGCAACAATAATTGACAGTTCGTAATTCCATGGCTATCTTTTTAGCATCGATTTTCATTTACGCGATATTCAATTTTAAGTGATTGACAGTTCGAAATTTCATAGCTACCTACCTTATTTAATCTCAAATCAGATTCTTTGTCAATTAACACACTATATAAAATTTTGTTTTCAATATATGATACATGGTTGAAATCAGAAAAAGAAAATCTTTCTAGTTGCGTCGAAATCCAATATGGCGCCCATAAGAAATAACAAAGTTGTCCACTATATTGTAAACATAATCCTATATATCACTGAATTTCTTTGTCTGTAGATAATTTTGTTGATAGGCATGCCTAGTTATTTATTTATATTTTGACACGAAATAAATGTCAATTTTATTCCACTGACGAAGTTGTAACGAAAACCAGATTATACAGGGTGTTTCAGCGGTAACGGGACGGTCTTCTGTGTAAAATTTCTATAAAAACTTTCAAAGCAATATTGTGCAGATCAATAGTGGCTACAATCTAAAAATATTTTTTAGTATATACGGTGTCCCAAAAAAGTGTGACACATCAAAGTTATCTTTTTTCGTATGGAACACCATATATTTAGCAGCAATTTTGAATTCTATGCAAAAAATAAGACCAACTTTGATAAAGGTTCCCTATATGTAACTATCACAGTTTTTAAGATATTTTGATTTTTTGTCAAATGCAATATTTTTGAAAAGGTTGTTTAATTTCGACATGCATTGATTTAAAATAAACGTATTGTAATCTGAAATAATGGGATAATGACCTAATCGATTACTGTACTTAGTACTCTTGAACGGTTTACAGGGTGTTTAGAATATAACGTTCTTTTATGAGTACATGTAAACTCCATTAATTTGATTATTTTAAATGGAACACCCTGTATTTTATTTATTTTTCAGAATGTCATTTTAGTTATCTTTCAAACTACTGCAGCATTCCCTATACCTAAATGTTAAAATATTGATGTAATATGCAATTTCTCAATTTTTTAGCGAGTTTCTCCATAAATTTGTTTAAAACAGTTAGCGGTGATTACTCTATAACAATAACGAGGTACTGTCACTTACTTCATGCTGTTTAAGTTTCATTATACTTTATATTTTGCGCTACTAAAATGAAACAATTTTCGCTTCAACAAAGGATTGACATGGTACTGGTAATTGGAGAATGTTATGAAAACTGTCTCCAAAGTTTTTATTTGAAAGGCTACTGAATAGATTTCGGGCTACGGGTTATGTTGCTTATGAAAAGGTAACTATAACTAAATCAATTACTGATAACGAGGACAACAATATGAAGGTATTACAATCTGTCATTGAAAATCCAAACACAACTACAAGAGTAATTGCTAATGAGGTAGATATAAGCCACAGCAGTATATGAAGAATTCTGAAGAAGCATAAAAGCCCTTTCACATGCAGATGCACCAATACTTATATGAAAGGGACTTTGATAGACGTCTAGAGTTCTGTTTGTGGGCATTGGATCGCCTTGGTGAAGACAGCGATTTTTTTAAACATGTACTATTTTCCGACGAAGCGACATTTCATAATAATGGCTTAGTAAATAATCATAATTTTCATTACTATGACACTGAAAATAGATACTTGTTTCGGACTATTGATCGGCAAAACCGTTTTTTTGGAGTATTAATGTTTGAAGGGGAATTATTGACGATTTTGTCATTGGACCTTATTTTTTTGACGGATGTTTAAACGGACAAAAATTTTTAAGATTCTTAAAACGCAATTTGTGGCTTCTTCTACATCATCTGCCACTCAGCCTGCGGCAAAATATGTGGATTCAATTGGACGGCGCGCCAGCTTACTATTCTGTTATTGTGAGAAATGAGCTAAATAGAAAGTTTCCAAAAAATGGATAGGAAGGGGTGGTTTTGCCGAGGGGCCTTTAAGATCTCCTGATTTAACTGCAATGGATTTCTTTGAATGGGTTTATATAAAAAATATCGTCTACAGTAGCCCTCCTACAACTGCAGACGATATGAAATTGCGGATTAAAAATGCGTTTAGTTTGATTACGATCAATATGCTACATAATGTGCGAAGATCTTTCGAGAACCGAATAAGGCACTGTATTGAACAGGATGGACAGCATATTGAGCACCTGATGTAATAAAAAGTATACATATACATATAATCTAATAATTGTTGTTGTTATTTTTGCTGTTGCCAATTTCTATTGTGTGATTTTATTTGTTGTTTTATTATAACACGATCATATTTGTTTTCTTTATTCATTTGTATTATTAGATTGTTTTACCCTATTTACGATGTCAATAGATTAAATATATTTTAACTGCCTTAAGTGAAAAAAACTTCCTGGCTCAACAAAAATTGAAAACATTTAAGAAATTGCATATTAGGTACATCAATATTTTAACATTTAGGTATAGGAAATGCTACAGTAGTTTGAAAGACAACTAAAATGACATTCAGAAAAATAAATAAAATACAGGGTGTTACATTTAAAATAATCAAGTTAATGGGGTTTACAGGTACTCCTAAAAGAACGTCATATTCTGAATACCCTGTAAACCGTTCAAGAGTACTAAGTACAGTAATCGATTAGGTCATTATCCCATTATTTCAGATTGCAATACGTTTATTTTAAATCAATGCATGTTGAAATTAAACAACCTTTTCAAAGATATTGCATTTGACAAAAAATCAAAATGTCTTAAAAACTTATCGTTACATATAGGGAACCTTTATCAAAGTTAGTCTTATTTTTTGCATAGAATTCAAAATTGCTGCTAAATATATGGTGTTCTATAAGAAAAAACATAACTTGTGTCACACTTTTTTGGGACACCGTATATACTAAAAAATATTTTTAGATTGTAGCCACTATTGATCTGCACAATATTGCTTTAAAAGTTTTTATAAAAAGAAGACCGTCCCGTTACCGGTGAAACACCCTGTATATATTGCAAAGGTTTTGGAATAAATTTGATCTTTGTTCGAATTGCAGTGGTATAATTGACCTAAAAAAGTGGAAAACTATCTGGATAATAAGATAAGTTAAAAAAGGTCATAAAAATACATATACTAATGTAGAAAATAAGTACGATGCTAATGAAATCAATTAAAAAATCCGAAAATCTAAATATAAAGTGCATATCAATGGTAGACTCTTTCTAATTTAACATTATTGTTTCAGATACAAAAAATTGAAAGCAAGTGGAACAAAAAATCTGTTAACTGGTGAAACCGATAAGGAAGAAGTTGAAGACGGCAAGATTATTTCACATTGGCATCCTAATATCACACTTAATTTAATAACAGATGAGACAATGTGGACATGGGGCGCAATTCCTCAACCGCTTGATCAATACATCCTTTTTGTCGATAACGGGGCTTTTTATAAACCGCCACTATACGCGAATGATTTTTGGAATATGGCCAAAGACTATAAACCATTAAATGGATCTCTTACGTTAAGAATTACATACCAACCTTTAAGTTTATTCAAATTTCAATTATATGCATCACAAAATTTGCGAAATAAATGGAATATCTGGGGTGAAAATGAAGAGGAGAATGACGATGAGCAAGATACGTTGAAAGAGACGTTGTTAGAGACAAATCCTTATCTGTTAGCCTTAACAATTTGTGTTTCAATGCTACATTCTATTTTCGAATTGTTGGCTTTCAAGAATGATATCCAATTTTGGAATAATAGAAATTCGCTTGAAGGCTTATCAGTTCGTTCAGTATTCTTTGGTGTCTTCCAGTCTGTAATAGTGTTGCTGTATGTTTTAGATAATGAAACAAATATGGTTATAAGGGTTAGCTGTTTCATAGGATTGTGTATTGAACTGTGGAAGATACAAAAAGTGGTCGATATTAAATTTGAAGGTGGTCGTATCAGATTCAATGACAAGAGTTCCTATGTCGAAAGTAGTACAAGACAGTATGATGAACTGGCTTTTAAATACCTTTCCTGGGTGTGTTTTCCATTATTAGCATGTTATAGTGGCTATGCTCTTTTATATTTAGAACATAAAGGCTGGTATTCGTTTGTCCTAGGATTATTTTATGGTTACTTACTGACTTTTGGCTTTATAATGATGACTCCGCAATTATTTATAAATTACAAATTAAAATCGGTAGCACATTTACCGTGGCGTATGTTGACCTATAAATTTTTCAATACATTCATTGATGATATGTTTGCTTTTGTAATTAAGATGCCTACAATGTACCGAATAGGTTGTTTTAGAGACGATATAGTTTTTCTCATATTTTTGTATCAACGATGGATATATCCTGTTGATAAGAAACGCAGAAATGAATTTGGGTATTCGGGTGAAGCAGAGGAAACCGTCACGCAGCAGGTCGGGGATAATGCAGCGCCTGCTATCGAATCTAAAAAAGAACAATAATTCCCTTTTTTGTTTTGCGGATTGTATCTAGAAAATGTGTAAAATGTAAATGCCAAATAACATTTATTAAATGGAAATGATTATTTATTTGTAGTGAATGTTCTATACACGTTATGTATGATACTGATTACATACGGGATATTTTTTACTGGTACATATTTGTATAGTGCAGTGTATTATGAATAATAATTTTGTTTGTTAATAAATGAATTGTCATTATTTTTTTATTTATATTTATTAGATATTGTATAGTAGTAATTCATGTTAAAGTGTATAAGTTGCTAAAACTATTGTATCTTATTGTTACAGCAAGGAATTAAACAAAGTACTATAAATAATTTCGATGACTTATCTTTTTGGTATTATTTAATTATATTGAAGGTGGTCACAGTTGAGTATATATTAATATTGGAATAAATTGATCTTTAATCGAATTAAAAGTGTTATAACTGACCTAGAAGTGGAAAAAAGTATCAACAACAAGATAAGTACATAAAGGTCATAAAAATATATATACTAATTAATATTCCCTACAATTTTCTAATATTTGACATCGATCGCTTTCGATTTTGGATGTATTAGGAACTATAATAATGATACACATAAACATGATAACGGATTTTTCCTTTATAGTCGTTTCTATCGACAATTTTATTTGAGATTTTCGAATCGTATATGGTAGATGATTCGAATCATAGGTACAATATACGACTGTTCCTAACCAATATGTAACTATATCTATTGTTCACTCCAATTCGCTTACATATGAAGTAACTCAGTGGTACGACTCTAAAAAGTACGGGCTCCTAAACATTCAATAATACACATCATCGGCATACACAGTATTTTAGAAAAAAAATCCTCAAATCTGAATTTGCGTAATGCAGATAATGGCTAGTGTGTGTATTAAAAAGTAATTATCTGTAATATGTACTTGGTAATGAATATAAATCCATTACCAATAGAATCACCAATAAAACCGGCAAATTAGTATATGAAAATTTTATAAAACACAAGGTAGACAAAATATAAAACAGAGAAACATGTTAATGAATGTCACTTAAGCTTGGTTATTTTTCAGAGATATGTTTATTTGTGGAATTTCTTACATTAAGTTTTGTTCTTTTTTATGTAGTATACAGATCGTTGCATCGCAAGTGCCGTCAAAATATTATATCGTTAGTTGAACGGTATGTCTTAGTTAAGTCCATATGCCGCGCCGGCGCC
>ML218240.1:0-31262 GCA_004785975.1 Popillia japonica | reverse complement strand
AGTAACACGTCAATCGGAGCGAGCGTTTGACGGCACTTGCGATGCAAGATCTGTATACACACTCTGTTGTTTCTGTGTTTGTATATTTGTAATGATTATCTCCTCTAACATATAAAACAAACGTAAAATTTTTATTATTAGATACACTATGTTATACGCACCTCCATACGAAGAACGCTTGGAACGATTTTACGTATAAACGCTATGTAAATCGTTCTAAGATTACTTCGTGTTGAGCATTCATACATATTTAGTTGTTCTTAATTGTTTCCATAAAATTTCACGGTTCCAGTCGCTATTATAAGGTATTCCGGGTTTTAACCGGGATATAGTTGTGTCAGAAAGTAGAAACTCAATGCTACCACTTCTTCAGGAGTACAAGCGAAAACCTTCTGACTGAAAGTTGAGCACGGGATGTCAGAAAGGCGTGCGTACCTGTAGCAAGATTGACTGAAGAAGTCAATTGCATTAGTAGCGAAACGTCCAGTTTGTAGTTTCTTTGTTGATATTTATTTATTTTTGGCATTTATTTTGTCGTTTGTCGCGGTCGACATACGGAAACTCTTCTAATATTTAATAGAAACATAATTTTGAGTAATTGTTATAACAAATTAAAAGTAATAGGACGTATTAATATGGTAATATTATATGGCGCTGGCATCTGGTGAACCAAATTATCAAATATTTCCTAAATTTTCCTAGAAAACTGAAGTTTTACAACTGAATAAGGTTCAATAATTTATTAAGTAGTATGGTTTCCTAAATACAACAAGGAATGTTGATTGTCATCTAAGGAGTTAACTGACCAGTCTATTCTATCGATTCGTTAAAGTGTTAGCAATGTTTGCTTGATCTAGACAAGGATTATCTTCTCGTTTATCGATATTTGTAGAACAGCCTTTGAGTATGAAGACTCCGTCCTAGGATGACGTTGTCTTATTCTTTTTACTACTGGGATCAGTCCTATAATAGCAACAACAAACATACATATTTCGAACGGAAGTTATATTTAAAGTTCGATTTCTGTATAGCTGATAGCTGTAGGAAGTTTTCTTCTAACGGTTTCCGTGTTTAACCCTCCGATCGGTGAGAAGGTCCGTAGGGACCTTTTACAACTTTTGAGAGTTTATAATTTTTTATTACCTTGCATTAGAAATAGGCCGCTGCATGTATTCTATAAAAACGACGTGCTGAATCGATTAAAAACCACTTTTAGAGCAATTCGATCACATGTTGGGTTTTTATTTTTGTTTTAGGGCATTTTCTACGTAAACACATGTACAAGGTCCGTATGGACCTTGCATAAGAAAACCGTTGATTGTGTATATCCGCAGGCGTCAGCTGTGAGACGTGAGACTAATGCTTGACGAATAAACACGTGTTTTTGTGCTTCAGTGTTCTATTGTTTGATTTCGTTCATGTTTAGAGCAATGACCGACGACGATTGGGATGTTGTGAAGGTTGTGAACATGGTTGTGAATGATACTATACGCTACCAGCGTTTGACTGCGGACGAAAATCGTAAGGCGGATGCAATATGTCAGGCTTATATACATGATGAAATGAGCGATAGTGATGATCCGTTTGACGTGACGCTGATGATCTTACATATCGCCCAGAACATGATGAGGCCGATGTCAAAGTCGGAGCAAATGTGCAAATTGATTCCGATCAATTATTCTATGAAAACGACGATGATCAGATAAATATGATTTGCGAAGAAGCTTCTGCTCCTATTGTTGCTCTACCTCACAGTGAGTCCGATGCTGCTCATTTTGTTTCAAAAAATGGCACGATATGGTACAAAGTCGCATACGTGCTCATAACGTTATCAACTACAAACAAAACAAACCAGGGCCATCAAACAAAATGGTTGATGATCCGCTACCAATCGTTCGTTCTCTGATCATCCAAGATATTCGCAATATCGTGCAACGAATCATAAAGCCAACCAGATAGCAGCTATATGAAATGAAAAAAATTCTACTAAGCCGAAGCAATGGAAAGCATTGACCCTGAAAGAGTTTGATGCATCTATAGCGATAATTTTGTATGCTGGACTGACAAAATCAAACACGGAGCCTGCAAAGGAACATGGGAACTCAACTCATGCCCCAATATATAAAGCTGCTTTATCACATGATCGCTTTATGTCCATTACAAAATTCATTCGCTTTGATAACGTGAATTCACGACCTCAGAGATTACTCCCCAGCAAAACTGCCGCTATTGATGATATTTGGCCTATGTTACAGGCAAATTTGGAACAGACACACTCCACACAGTTCAGTGACAGTGGACGGACAATTGTTGCCATATTGCGGTCGCACACGTTTTACACAGTATATTCCATATAAACCGGCGAAATATGGCATAAAAGTATCCACAAATTATAAAGGATCAATATCTATTTCTTCTGTTTTCTTTTAACTCTTCAGGTGATACAAACAGCACATCAGCAAGGGGATAAACCTGAATTTGCCCCTCGTACTAGTCGTTGGTCATACCATTTATGTCGTCAGCAATACCATCGCCAACGCAAAACCCGTTCGAAATGTTTGACCTGTCAGTTACCGGTTTGTGCTGAACACTCACAGCAGTTATTGGCACGCTGTTTTACCTGCCAAGCAACAGTTGGATCATTTACGTCAAAACAATAAAACAAAATACGAATAAAATCTTTGTAATACCTAAATAAACTATTAAGAATACTTTACTTAATTTTTACTGACATTTTTGTACTTCTTATCCGTCTATATACATTTAGGCACTTTATACACTCATAAACATGTATACAAAATCACGTAGATATACCTAATATATACATAACATATATATCTTGAATACACCTGCTTAGTTATGTTGCTTGTCACTCACTATCTTTCTATGAAGGTCCCTAGGGACCTTGTACTCCAGTTTACCGGTCATCAGACTGTCACCGATCGGAGGGTTAAAAAGCAGTTAAAAAGGATGCCAAACACGGGTAATTATACTTATTCCACTTGAGCATTTGAGCGACATTTTGCACTGTTCGTCTGTATTCCATTGACCTGTGACCATACCTGTGACTTTGCAATTGTGCGACTTCATATTACTGATATTCCTAATACATAATAAAGTTCACCAAACTTCACTATTCTCCACCTCTTATTTAGATGAAGAAATATGAGGCCTGTTCGTTTGCGTTGTGGAAGTGCTTAATATCACTTGTCAATATCCGTATGTTCGTTAGAAATTGTTAGAAATTTAGCTGCTGACAGGTGTTTTCGACACTCGTTCGTTTGCATTCAGCAAATTGCTGTACCAGTCAGAAGTAGCAAGCTATACTTGCTCATGCTTCGTGTGTGTAGCAGATTTATCCACTGAAAGTGATCTATTTGCTTTTTCTAAATCTGCTACACTTGCTATTTTTGACAAAACTTACCAAAGTTAGCAATTCAAACGAACAGGCCTATGTACTCATACGACCAAGTGATTGAAGCTGCTCGCTTTTGTGCGCAAGAGCGATGGACTAATTATTTGAAACTTCAAGAGACAGATCGTGTCGCACACTTGACATATATTTCCTGGTACCAATTACTTGTTTGTTCTTTCGGGATTGAAAGACCTCATTAATGAATGAATTTTATCAGCATAAATCTTTAGTAGGTACATAATTAAAAAATGCTTTTCCGAGAAATTTTGATCAGTAGCTACGAGTTTTGTAAACAAAGTTGTTGGAAATTTCTGTTAGGTATAGAGGTAGAAGTAGAACTCAATTACATCATCTTTATTTTGTACATTTTATTTTTACATTATGACACTTTCTGTTTCATTTTTATTCAAGTAGTTTTAACAATCATCAACAACGAATTAATACAACATTAAGTAAAACAAAGGTTTTCTCAAAACCGGTGAAAATTTTGTTACGCTTATACAAAAATAATTTATAGGTACTCATTTAACCATTATAAGAAACATACATTTCGATTACTATTAATTACTTTTCGTACAGATCATTTAGCTACAATCGATATAACAGTAAAAACAGAGTATTACAAGGAAATACAGATAGTAATTACAAAAGATGGTTATCATTCGACATCATATAATTACAATATCTACAAAAATAGTTTACATACAATTTTTTATAAATAATTTAATTTAAACAAGAGCATTTATACATTTTTCTTTAAAATAAAGTTAGTTTTTCCAGTTTTATCGAAAATCAGTTAAAATCATTTACATACATTAAAAGTATAATAAAAATTATACAAAGATTATGGCTAAAGATGGCAGGCAGAATTTGAGACTACCAAATATACAAATAATAATAGTGAGCATTTCTAATTTAATATGTACAAAAATTAAGTCGTATAATACACGTTTGAATCGTTTTATTTTAAAACTATTGCAGTCGGTTTTTTCATTTATTTATAACGATGCCACTCGCGAAAATAATCCACTTCAATTATTGTATGTTAAGCGAGTTTACAGGCTTGGATCGATTATATTTTCCATTACTAATACATGTTTAATAAAGTCAAATAAAAATAGTTTGTACCAAATAAGTTGTACAAATAAGATTTAATAACCGTTTATAATGTGTTTTTTTATTGTCGGCCAAGGAAAATGTTGCAACGAAAATCTAAGAAATTATAAGAAAATGAATTATTTTCTGAGCGGTACTTCTATTTATTATATTAACAAAGATTTAGTTTTCAAGTCTTTTGTTTCTCAACTTCCTAAAGAAGTAATTACATATACCTAGAATGTCCTGAATTTTCACGTTATTATTTTAAACACAGCCGAACCACTTATTATATATACATTTACATTAAAAATTCACTTACTAGGAGTAATGTACACATGTCATTATGATATTTTCCCTAAAGTCTTAATTCAGCATCTACAACAGTTTTAGTTCTCGGTTGAGGTGCTTGTCTAGGCATCATGTGATGTGTCGTTGATAACCCGGGCGTTACTAGCGGTGATATCGAAGGTGATTTAGTTGCGAGAGGTGATAAAGATGGCGAGAAACTAGGTGACATTGCCGCTGACGTGCTAAACGTTGCACCGGAAGCGTCATGGTTGATAGGAGATCGCGGCAACATTAGAATTTGATTATGATTATTAGCTACATGATGACTAGAACCCCCTCGAGCGTTTAAAACGGGCATTGCTATCGATCGCGGCGCTACGTTTGTTATAAGCGGTGGAGGAATGTTTTTTGCTGGAGCTACGGAACTTTTACTTTTAACACTAGAATTTCCACTAGTGGCGCTTTGCACCGAAGCGGTATCGTCTTTTAAACGCGCTATTTCGGAAAAAACATGTGCTAGAGGTTGGTATTGCGGGCCCCAATCAAGTAAATAATCCCAATTGTAACTACCAGCTAATTCTTCTTCACTATGCACTATCGAACTTAATGAACCGTTCATTGAAGGTTGATGTGTGACCGCAGGGACATCCCCGTATCCACTAATTGCCATCACATGATCCATTGTTGCACTTAAATTTGTAGGATTAACACCTCCACCCTCATCAGTGGAGCTTGCTCGATCACTTCCGGCTACGTCATTTAATTTCGCGTAGAAGTTTGATATATTTTCAGCATTTCCATCTTCATCGAACATGTGTAAGCTATCCAAAGGAACGGTTTGATGATGATGTAACGTTTCTTTGCTACTTCCAGCTCGTGGATCTGAACATAATCTGCCAGTAGATTGGGGAACTCCTGTACTTCCATTATTTACAATTCCTAATCTCGCTAAATATTCCTGAGTGTTTCTAACTGATACATCCGATAGATTATCTTCATCATCATTTTGGCGGTGGATTCCAGAATCTCTTTGTAAAGGACCTTCGTTAATCATTCGAATTTCTTCATCTTCGCCATCTTCACCTTCTTCAGCGGAGCCGCGCCCACTGGATCCGGATTGTTCTGATCCTGAAAGTTCAGAAGTTGTAGCTGCACCCGAATTAGAACTCGCAGCATGCCCTGAACCGTATGGAGGGATTTCGTCGTACTTGGGAGGAGCAAACTGGCTATTTGCACCGGGTATAACGCCCCCTGCACTTCCTCTAATAGGAATTGTATCAAAAGCACTCGGATCGACGTAGTTATTAGATGTACTAACTGTTTCACTACTTAAGGTGGGTTTGTTGATCTTTTTATTCCTTTTGTTCTTCATGTGTAAAAATACAAAAACTGCACCGAATGTTATTAATAGTAAAATCAAAGCAATCAACAATCCAAGCGCCCAATCGGCGATTCCACCACCAGATGCAGCTACTGTAGTCTTTTCATCTCTATTAATAGCTAAATTAGTACCGGGATCGCCAAGCGGGTCTATAGAAATTTCCACGACTGTCATGTTAGTTAGCGATCCTTGTCGACCAGAACTAGCAGTTACGACCAAACTAATGTCACGTCCTGATATCAATAATTCAGAATTATCGAATTTTTTCTTGACAACCACCGCGCCCGTAGTTCTATTGATTTTAAAGTAAGGATGTTGAGTGGTTAATTGATATACTACTCTTCCATCGGGCCCTTTATCTCTATCCGTCGCCGTAACGTGCCCCATGACATAACCGACAGGTAAACTTCCGCTAGATGGTGTAGCGAGTATAAACTTGTAAGTTCTGGCCGTAAATTGTGGGTGAAATTCATCTTTACTCTCGATTTCCACTCTAACTTTAACTAATGCTGACTTGCCTCCAACATCTCTTGCTTTTATATTAAAAATATATCTACTTCGTTGTTCGTAATCAAAAACACTATTAGTTACTACTAAACCAGAAACTGGATCTATATGAAATAATTTCGAAGAATCATCTGGCGAATAACCACTTGTGGAGCTTAGTATTGTGTAGTTCAATTGTCCGAAAACTCCCCGATCTAGATCAGTTGCATGTGCAGTGAAAACTGCCGTACCTATCGCTTCATTCTCGGCAACAAATTCTAAATATTCTTGTACAGGAAATTGTGGTGCATTATCATTGGCATCTTCGAGGGTAAGCTGGCAAGTAGTTAATGTACAAAGCGGTATTGGGGCTTTATCGCATGCTCTCACAACTAAATTGTGAATTGTATTTCCATTATCATAGTCCAAACTATTATTTATGCTTAGTAATCCAGTGTCAAAATCAATTTTAAATAAGAAGTTGTCATTTCCAGATGTAATATCATACACTACGTCTGAAAAAGGGCTATTTTCTGAATCGGCATCTGTAGCTAACATTGTCGTAATTGAAGTTCCAACAGGTGTACTTTCAGTTATTGTAAATTCATAGTCACTTTGTTTGAAGACGGGAGCGTTGTCATTAGCATCTTCGATTGTGACATGGACATTGATTGCAGAGTAATTTGATGAGAAAACGGAATCTCCAGTTGATAATTTTAGGTTATACGTATCTTGATGTTCTCTGTCGAGCGTTTTGATTAAAACAATTGCGCCGTTAGGATTGGCTATTTCAAAAAGATCCTCTTCATTGCCTTCTACTATACTGAAAGCGTATTTGGTTTGGCCAGGAAGTGATAGATGAAGAATTGTAGCTCCTTTTGGCGTGTCCTCTGGTACTTGAATACTGTAAGAAGAAAGCGATAGATGCTCAAGATAGTCTTATTCAATTTAAATGTTTTGATAATTGTTTAGAAAGTAAGAATTTTTATGCTTACTTGTAATCCTTATCATTGCGTTTAGTACTCCCTCCAACTCCATTGTTAACCTTTATCCTAACGGATGTTAAAGCATATAATGGTGGTTTTCCGGAGTCGGTAGCTTTGATAGTGATTTGAAAATCTTGTATGGGAGATGAAATATTGCTTTGATTCACTCTTAACACTCCTGTATTTTCATCGATTGAGAAACCTTGTACCAGATTCAAAATGGAATATTTCAGTAAGCCATTATCGCCTGCATCTGCATCAGTAGCGTTTACTGTCACGATGTCAATCAAATTAGTAGAATGTCCTTCTAAAAAAAACATTGAAAAATGGCAATATAGAAATTTCATTAATACCTATATGTATTTTTATGACCTTTTTTTTACTTATTTTATTTTTCTGATATTTTTTGCACTTCTAGGTCAATTACAACGCTCTAATTCGAATAAAGATCACATTTATTCCAAAACCTTTACAATATAATTTGTTTTTCTTTACAACTTCTTCAGTGGAATAAAATTGACATTTAATTCGTGATCTTTAGTCGAATTAGAGTGTTGTAATTCACCTAGAAGTGGAAAAAATATCAGAAAAATAAGATCAATTTCGTTAGGTTAAAAGCAATGTTTAATGTATACCTGGTAACGTTGCATAATACGCACTTTGCGTAAATATTGGACGATTATCGTTAACATCTGTCACTCGAATTGTCAAAGTAGTTTGTGCAGAATGGGCGGAATCGGAAGCCGCAATCCTCAGACTATATTCTTGCTGCTTTTCGAAATCTAAACTATGTTTTAGTATAACTTTTCCGTTGTATTTGTCAATGCTGAAGTTTTTGAGGGCGTCCTTGTCGTTATGGGAAGAAAAACTATAGGTTAGTGAAGGGTTGGTATCCACATCATTGGCTGTGACTGTTGTCAAAACAGTACCAACAGCTGTAGCTGCAATGAAAAAATGTATGTATATGATAACATAATATTACAAGCATAAATGCAATACAGTTAAAATGGAGTACTTACCTTCACTGACAGTTATTATGCTATGCGGTGGAAAAGTTGGTTGATTATCATTCACATCCACAACGTTTATATGAACACGTGCAGTTCCTGTCATTTGGGGAACACCTTCATCGGTTGCTATAATAGTTAAACGATAAATGTCTCTAATTTCACGATCCAGTACAATATTCGTTTTTAATATACCACTAAAAACCGGATCGATTTTGAATGCATTATCATGATTGCCATCGACAATGTGATAAAGAATTTTTGAATTATGACCTTCGTCTGCGTCAAAAGCAAACACTTGTAGAACTAGAGCATTTTTATTGTTTCCCTCGTAAACAGAAGCTGAGTATTCTTGCTGCGAAAATCTTGGTGCATTATCATTTTGATCAATGAGATTTATAATGACCTCGCAATAGCCGTGTAGTATAGGATTTGATTCTGTTTTTGCTTCGACGACCAAGTGAATTTCTTTATGTACTTCGTAATCGAGATATTTAGGATTTTGTACTTGGATAACACCAGTTTCCGAATTGATTTGGAAAATATTTTCTTCATTCCCAGTTCCAAAAGAATATACAATTTTTTGTCTACGACCATCTGTCCTCACAGCTGCCACATGCATGATGTCCTTAAAAGGTTCCGCATTTTCTAAGAGCGTCACTTTATAATAATTCTTATGAAATCGTAGTTTCGGAAAATCATCTGACGTATCTCCAACGAAAATCTCAATTAAACCTGTTGAACTCTGTGGGGGATTCCCTTTATCTGTAGCCATTACATTTAAGTGAATGATTTTTCCATTTTGGCTAGCTAAACTTTGAGAAGCTGATAATACTCCTGTATTAGGATTAATTCTGAACATATGGGAATATTGCCCAGATATTAAACTGTAAACTATGTCCGCATTTGTGCCTTGATCAGCATCTTTTGCTGAAACTTTTAAAATTGTATGGCCAGGTTGGATATACGCCGTTATCTTTTCTTTAAAGGGATATTTAGTGAAGATAGGTTTATTATCATTGGCATCCAGGATTTGGACTTTGACTGAAACTTTCTGTGATCTTGCGTTGTATTTTCCACTATCCGTAGCCACAACTTGGAAGTTGTAACTACTTTGACGTTCACGATCAAATAATCTGGAATTGAAATATCATTAATAGTATTATAGTTATTTAAGTAATTCTCTACAAGTTGTGTATAAGTATCTGGCAAACTAAAGATATTCGCAAGAAGGGTAGGTATACAAAATTGAAGCCAAAAAGGTTTTATAGCTTTAGTTAATATTAAGAAATGGTGAGTATTTGTGGTTAATAAATTATTTCAAAATACTTACCCAGCTGTCGTAATGACACCGGTTTTATTATCGATACGAAATAACCACTGGCTCTCATTTGCAAGTGAATAAATAACCCTAGCATTTATTCCTAAATCTGGATCAGTTGCCTTGACTGTCAGAATGGAGGTATCAACAGCTGTATCTTCAGGAATGCTTGCAGAGTAGCTTGAACTGTTAAATTTTGGATCGTTGTCGTTTTGATCTTCAACCAACACAGAAATATTGCAGGATCCCTGCAGGGATGTATTTCTGCGATCTTGGGCTGTAATGGTTAGATGATATCTTGGACGAACTTCACGATCTAGTGGCCTAGCTGCCAATTCTCCGCTTTTGGGATCGATACTGAACTTATTACCATGATTTCCACCTGTTATACTGTAGGTTATTTCACCATTTTTTCCAGAATCCAAGTCCGTTGCTACTACTGTGTGAACAACTCCAAATTCGTTATTTTCTGGTATCGCAAGTGGATAGCAAGCTCCAACTTTAAACTCTGGTACATGATCATTGATATCAGTGATTGTTATATGCAATGTAGCTATGTCAGATTGAGTACGACTGCTGGTACCTTGTCCACCAAAATCCGTAACGTATATTGG
The DNA here is from genome assembly GCA_004785975.1 of Popillia japonica. NCBI lineage: Eukaryota > Metazoa > Arthropoda > Insecta > Coleoptera > Scarabaeidae > Popillia > Popillia japonica. The sequence goes on along the minus strand of ML218240.1, from coordinate 20,666 downwards.
GATAATGTAGCTTTCGACTTGTTCACGATCTAGGAATTTGTTCGTTCTAACTACGCCGGTAATAGAATTTATTTTGAAAGCATCGTCCGCTATTCCTGTCGGTATCGAAAACGTCAAATTGCCAGCTGAAATTAAATAAAAATGATGTTAATTTTGTAATGTAACTTGATGATCCTTAATGCTATGTGAAGCTTCTGGCTGTAGTTTTAAAATACTACTAATAAGTTTTTTGGCTAAGAGAAAACAGTAATGTACTAATTTGTACTTGATATCCAAATAAGTGATAACATTATTTTGAATTGAAAAGAAGGATATACTACCGAGTGAAATTATTTGAAAATGTGTATTTTATAGCAGTTTCAAATTGAATAATGATGTGTTATTAGAATTATTTCTTTCGTCCTTAGCAGCGTTAAATAGTTAACGTTCAATGAACTACCATTGAAATTAGTATAATTCTAAAATCTAAACCATTGCGTTATCGTAAATGGTAGCTTGCAGTTGAGGCTTTTTTTTTAACTGAATAGCACGATAACTATTTTATATGACTTCAAAATCTAATTAATTTTTCAGTTAACATGGCCGTATATATTAACGAAAAAGCGAGTTCTCATGAATATTCATTACTATCAACTTCCTCTATCGAACGTCTGGCATCTTGGATCGATAGAAGATTAATATAAATGTAAATACGGCGGTACGGTTACCTTGGTAAGTTTGGTGCTGTTTAACTTATCTCTTTGCATAAAGGTATTGATCGCTTTTTGATCAGCATGCTACAGACATTTTTCGGACCGTTTTAAATATTACAAAGTGTACGAAATGTAGTAATGCGTAGATATATTTTTTACCGAAAATAATAAAAAACTGACTGAATTACAGCGCAAACGAAAGTAGAAATGGTTTGCTATAGACTATGTTCTTACACAAGCCGTGGAATATGATTAATAATTATGAATGTAATATAATCTATATAGTTAACTGACGTTCTAGAGCAGTAATAGCATAGTTTTTAGAGAATAAAACATAGATAACTATGAGAATTATTGATAGCATTCGGCTTAATAGTGTTGAAAAACAAACGCTTCGTTATAAATATAAAGGAAGTGTAAATAAAGAAAGCTAAACTTACCATCTTCGTTATTTGTTGATCGCGCTGCTACTTTAATAACCCAGGTGCCTATGTCAACGTTCTCAGCTATATTAGCATAATATACAGAATTTATAAATCTTGGTGGATTTTCCGTTGAACTCTGAACTGATAATTTTAAAGTGATATGAGCATGCCTCGTAGGAGAACCATGATCACTAGCTGTGATATTAATCAAGAATTGTCTATTTTCTATTACTGTTATGGGTTTGGCTAGTGTTAGTACACCTGTATCATAGCCTAAAGCAAAAAGATTTTCTTCATTTCCACCGGAAATAATATAGGTTACTCTTCCATTATCGCCACTATCACCATCTACAGCGACTACATGTGTCACTAACATGCCGACGCTTACAGAATCGCTGAAAAACACTGTGCTAGCCGCAGGTATGACAAATTTTGGGGAATTATCGTTTGAGTCTGTTATAATGATACGCGCTGTTACTGCAGTACTTAACCGTTCTGATACATTTAAAGATTGATCCGTTGCCCTAACTACGACAGTGTATTCTTGTAATGTTTCGTAATCCAATGGTGCTAAGAGAACTAATGTTCCAGTAAGAGAATCTACACTAAATGTGATAGAATTTGGATACTGTTTCACCAAACTATAACGCAAATCTCCATTGCTCCCAGAATCTGCATCAGAAGCAGTAAAATTATAAATTGCGCTCCCAATTTCTGTGCTTTCCGATAGTGGTATTGTCAAAGGATCCTGAGACCATTTGGGTGGATTGTCGTTAGCATCTGCTATTTCTACTTTTACCGTAACAGCACTGCTTTGGGGATTGTTCATAGCGCTCGTATCTAAAGCGCGAACCTCCAACCGATATTCAGAATGTAGTTCACGGTCCAGTTCTCGTGCCACTACCAACGAGCCTGTGTTACGGTCTATGTCGAAGACATCGACTACAGATTCAGGCATTAACGAGTTAACAGTGTACGTAATATGGCCACCGGAGTTGCTAGTAATCATGTTATCTTGTTCACGGGAATCGGATGTGGCAACTGAACCGACTATAAAGCCTATTGGAACGTCTTCCCGGACCTGCAATAGAGATAGATTAGTAACTTCGTAACACACGAACATGTATGGAACATGAAATTTTCTCGTTGCTTTAATGTGCCATAATGCAGACATTTGGGAATTGAAAGAAACATTTACTATTACTATTAACCTTCTTTTGCATATTGTTTCCAAGTGGGAACACAAACTTAGAATTACCCTGCAAGATTGCTTATGCGAGTTATGTATGTATGTGGTATGTATGGTGTTCCCGTTTGGGAACATGGTATAAATTACAGGTGTGGCCTCTCGCATATAGACGCCGTGAGCAGTTTCAATTTTAAATATCATGTTCTATCATACCGTTGCAGATTACTGGTTAGTGCAAAACGAAATTCTTGTTGCTGTCGGTTCTAAAGAATAGGTAAGGCCTAAAACCATATTGTGGATTTACATTCTATCAAATGATTCAACAATTATGGATGGTCCCATATGGGAACATCGTGCACATAACCTACAAATCATTTTATTGGAAAACCGAAACTTTTCATATAATATTTTTATTCTTTGAAAATGGGTTCTGCGATTTTCTACGGAGATAGGATAGCAGTCGTACAGCATATCCTCCGAGAAATCCCTTTTGGAAGTGAGAATTCTGAGCTTTCCGATGACAAAATCGATGAGCCATCGATGAGCCGACGCTGCACTTTTACACAACTAACTTCAATGAACTACGTTGCCAAATTTATACGCCGTGCAATGAAACATCCCATACCAGTCCGAACCAAGAAATGGTATCACCGTATTCTTGGAGTCAAGGCATTGCTACTGGATAGAAGAATCAAATCTCAGCGTAGCCAGCAAGATAAAATTGTTCCTTTATTACCTTCAAGATAAATTTGGCAGAACATTTATGCAATCGTGGAGACGACTAGAAGAGGAAGACTCAATAGTGGAGTTCCAGAACCACAAAAAAAAAGAACGAGACGTCTAGAAAGTCGATCCATTGAATATGTTCAAACTGATCAATGTTTGCACTGACCTAAATGGACTGACGCTAGAGAACGTTGTAAAAAAATGATATGCATAGGAAAATCTAGAGTGAAATGTAAAAAATGCAAAGTACATTTATGTTCTAACAGAAAAAGTAGTTTGGTGCAGTTTCATGTAAATCCATTGTAAAATAAAACTTTTTTCTGTGCCTGTTGTTCCCAATTGGGCACAAATAAAATCAACCACTAAAGCACACTTTCTTGATTAAATTACCATTTAATATTATTATATATCGACAAAGTATACATAAAATTTTGATTGAAAATTTTCCCCGCATTTGAAACTTTTGAATAACTTCTTGTAATAAAGGGTCAATATGTTACACAAAGTCTTACCCTAAATATTAAACTAGAGCTTGTAAACGTTGGCCTGTTGTCATTCAAATCTAATACTTCCACCCTCAATGTTCTAACTGTTTGTCTAGGAGGATTCCCATTATCGGTAGCAGCTACTGCTAATCTATAAATTGTTCTTTCTTCGTGATCCAATATCATTCTTGTTCTTATGACTCCGGTCACTGGGTCTATACTAAAAATTCCATATCCATCGGTGCCTCGATCTTCCAAAATGGAATAGGTGACAGTAGCATTTTCTCCTTTATCTGCATCTATAGCTTTGACACGCACGACTTCTGTTTCTGGCGATTGTTCTTCCCTAACGCTGACAACATCTTCTTGTGGATCAATAATTTCTGGATAATTGTCGTTTTCATCAAGAACGATTACTTTGGCAGATACTCTTGAACTTCTAGAGGGTGTTCCTTGATCACGTGCTTCAATAACGAGGTCGTAGACTTCTTTTTGTTCACGATCTAATGAATCTTTCGTAACGATGTTACCTGTAAAATTTTTGAAATTAAAAAAGAATATTTCAAATGATACCAATCTATTAATGACATATACAGAACTACAGCACTAACTAATTCCATTTCTCATTGCAAAAAACATTTACTCAGACTTAGTTATTGCCTGTGCATATTTAATTAGCAATGTGACAGCAATATTACTACTCTGTTTTCGTAAATATGAAGATTGCAACAAATTTCTTACCGAAGAAAAGTTATTTAAACACATTTCGATTTTATATACTTATATTACAACTCAATTAAATCAAGGATTCCTGCCGTAGCTAAAAAAGTTAATATTATTTAATAAAAGAAGTTTTCAAATATTTATTAATGTATTTATAATTGGCATGGTTGTATCATATTCGTTATATCCATCTCTATTTTGCCTGTTTTGAAAGCTGGCTTAAGGTTTAGCAAGGGCAAAAAGTGAGTTGTTTCGAAAGTATAGTTATGGAGAGTGTCAACGGTTTATTATTTGCTCCTCGATACGGAATGTTAAAAGCATTCTTCACCTGGCTCTAAAAGTCGCCCAGAATTTTAGTAACGTGACCAGCATATTGTCTAGCTTAAATCACTTAATGCGATCTTAGAAACTAAAGAAATGCTAATTTATGCACTGTCTTACAAAGTCGATATATTTGTTTCATGTAGTATTTGTGATATCAATTTTTTGTCATTTTGCAAGTCTATATTTATGTTAACTTAAATAATCAATCTTTGCATTACAAACAGATAATTAGGTTAGAGCAGATATTCAATTACTTAATGGATAATCGGTTAAGGAGACTCAAATACATCATCCAAATCATATTGTTTTTTCAAGTTCAATTATTTCGCACAATGATTTTGTGGTCATCTTTATGAAAAGAATTTTAATAATGATAAAATTACATACATATTGACCCAGAAGAATGGCAAACCTTTAACTAATTCTAGCACATTTAATGGTTAAGGTTAGTAGGATTAGAATCACACACTTAAGCTAATGACCCATACAATTGGGTAAATGGATATCTAGATAGCAAGGAGGTGTTAAACTGGATGCACTAATAGTTAAGCAAACGAATGCTAGAATTTGTGCAACATGTGATGTAAACACACCAAATGTATCACTGTAACTATAAGGCGATTAAGAACAGGGACTTGCGGCAGTGTTAAAACAAAATAAATCAATTTTATGCGTTTTTAGTCTAGAATTCGTGGATATTATGGCGTGGAAAACATACAGAAACTAATTTTAGAGTCAATACATTCAAGATTAGCGTGCTGTTTCTTGATAGCTTTTAAAATTATTAATTTGTCGACTTTTGGAAACAAGTTTTCTTTGGAATGGTTAACTATTGAAATAAAGGTAATTATTTGTTATCTATGTTATCCCTCAAAATGTCGCTGGTCTTCTATGCAGTGCGGTATTGGCAAACTTTATTAAAATCTAAAAACTATATTTGCAATTGACAGTGTGCTTGGAATTTTACGTGAACATCGTTCCTTCAACATAGTTCGAATATATAGTACATACATACATATAATGAATATTTATCGACGCAAGCGAAAGAAATAGTAATTTATTGTAGCACATTCCCATACAGCGTGAGTATATTTGTGGGCGCGTTCTCGAAAAGAAAACCAGGTCATGCTCAGTGAATGAGATGATTAGCGTGATATTTGTACATGTCAGACCAGCGTTTCATCACTGTAGCGGAAAAAAAATTCGTTTAGGAAATTGAAATCATTTCGATTTGTCCGTTTTTTTGTTTCTTCGTTCTCCAAACAACTGTATGACATACAATTTCCCGCCAGAAGTTTATAATATTGATACACATATATGTATAACATATAATGTAAAGAAAAACAGCTTTGTTGAACAATTGACAACGTAAATAAATGGTAACTAATTTGACATTTGATGATTGCGCTGACAACGATTATAATATTGTAAGAAGAAAGGATAGCTTCAAGAATGAATTGAACATTAGACATTTAGAATTTAGATTCCATCTTTTATTGACGTGTAGTATATATTATTTATACTTAAATGAATTGCATCATCTTTAATAAGCCTGAGCTATGGACAAACGTAAAACGTATAATTTCCAATATTATTTAATGTAGTGTGGTTTTGCAAAAGTTGTAACGAGACAGTGAATGAAGAAAATCTAAGTTTTAATTTTTAAGCTAATGACCATGGCATTACATAAAAATAAAATTTTCTACATTCAGTGTCTGATTACAAGTTCCGCACAACTACGAAGTAGTTCCAATATTATTGTACTTTTTTTTCTAGGACAATATACAAAAGTTTGAGTTTTAATCCAACTTTCTGTAGTTTTCACAATAATCAAAAAAACTGGTTGTTGTGTTGTAGGGAATTCTATTGAAATAATGCACCATTTCAATTTTATTTAAGTACGCTATTATCGTAACAACGGTTACACTTCTTCTTTTGTAGTATATCCTTTACATGTATTATCCCCCAATCATAATTGTATTAAAAGGCAGGTAATATAAACTTAAACATAACACTGGTGATCAGTTTTATCAAAGATATGTAACTATGCACCTGAAAGATCGTCTATGGAGAACCAGAACAGAAAAGTAATTGTGGTCAGGCGAATAGGTATTGATCAGATGCGTTCCATCATACAGAACTTATGATGTACTTACTAATTACGGAACTGATAATAATAAAAATACGTGCTAAAGTGCCGAAGCCGTTAGTGTCTATATCACCCAACGGACAGGAAGTGTGTAATCAAGTCTTCGAAAGCTTGAAAGAATATAGCCAGAACTAAAAATGATTCACGGTAAGTCCAGACTGAACGCCTGAGAATTATATAATGGACCAAACAACCACTTAATGACTGATAACAATGGAGAACGGGTACTTAAACGTTCGGAATAATTTATGAAAATCAGTGGTTATTATTCGGCAATTAAAAGGTCCTTAATCAAATGATGATTCATGAAGAAGACGTTGAAAAATTATAAGATTTACAAGAAGATGTTAAACACTTAGAAGATTTCACAAGAATGATCTAAAAAAGAAAATTTACTAGGAGATCTTCATGAAAGAAACTGCAATAAATGGTGACTCGCATACACGTAGTTAAGAAGTTGTTACAATAGAGTCCTTGGACCTTCTGCATAAGACTCATTTGTAATGTGTGATCCAAAAAAGCATTAGAAATACACATCCGTTGCACAAAATATGCGCTAAAACGGACAATTTGAAATAACTATATGATTTCAATTCAGGGTTTGTCAAGAAAAATTACAAGAGAAGATATCTATGTAATATGGACGAATGTTTACGTCAACTGTAACAAGACAATCTCTTGGTTTGGATCAAGTTTTAAGAAAATATTATTGCAAATATGTAAAAGTAAAAGTACTTGCTGCATAAAGAAAGAATTTCTTTAACAGTTTTAGTAATATTTTTAGAGTTACCAGTGTAATATTGGTATAATGTGCACGTTACTTAGATAATGAAAAAACCGTTTTGCAGTTTAGCGCACTTCTAGGTAATGTGGACATTACCTAGAAGTAATATATGTATATCAAATAAAATAAAAGAATTAAAAACGAGTCGAAGCTTATAAAAATTTTTAACAATCATATGGTTATCTAGCCAGAAGCTAAAGCGATTCATATTAATATACGCGAAAGTGAATATAAAGATTTTAATACCTCGCAGTTATCTCAAATTGCAGCTGTATATATACGCAGGTGGTGGTGTTATACTCGGGGCTCAACGATATATACGCAACACATAGATAGGAGCGATCATGTTATATCTTAATCGGTTCACGGTCCATGCCGTTTAAAACTCATTTCAAAATCAATTACTGGAGACGCACTATCAACGATTGCTGATCATAAAGTGTTCCACCACAATTTGCCAGAAAGCTGTGCGTGCGGTGTTCTCTCTGCCATGTGTGAACTTTACAGCCGTGTTCATACCTTAGCGTAATATACTCTTTCAAGGTAGCAAATATTTGAAGGAGATATATTCACAGTTTATTGATTACATCGTTAGCATAATATCAAAATTAATTTTGTTTGTAAGTACTGTCGTCTGTTAAGCATAATATATTTTGTTTACAATAAGAGACTACAATAAGAGAATATAAGAAATTGCGGTATTCTAAACGTAGAAGAGTAGTTGGTTATTCGATGTCAGTGTTGTCAACAATGTGTAAAGTTGGCTTCTGCACTCTGCATTTTCGCGCAGAAATTTAAACCAATGATAAAATCACCTGTAAAATAGCATCAAACGCTGACTTTCTGGTCATGGAGACCTTCTTGAACGATTTCTTGTGGATTATCTACAGAACAGATTTTACAGTTTTGAGTATTCAGTAAAATGTGGCTCATCTATCCATAAAATAGGGGATAAACATTCGGGTTCAATTTCCATCTGAACCATTACTCGTAAAGAAAATCCTATCCAGTAGCTAAATCTGGCTCCTTTAAGTCAAACAGTATTAATATTTTCCAAACCGTGGTACCCGGTACTTGCAATCGCTTGGTTGTTGCATTCGCACTGCTGATTGCTAGTGGATTACCTCTGGCTATGTCCTGATTTTCATGAAGAACCTCTGCAACTTGGGCATCAATAATTCTTGATCTTCCTGATCTTGGTAGGGCAATTTATTATAGACCCTGTTCTGTCAAATTTTTGTATCTAATTGCGGTACGCTCTCCTTTGACACCTCCCCGCTTTTAAACCCATTCTCGTGCGAAATTTTCGTAATCCACCGGTGTTTCCCATAAATGCAGTAAGCAACTAGATTTCGTTTATTTTTGCTATTAACTGAATTTATTAAGTAGTGATAATGATTTAAAATATATCCCTTACTTTGTGATAACTTTGTATATTACTAATAATGGCTATACCAATGGGTGTACCATTTGTAATTGACAGTGATATATGTATGAATTTAAGACAATTACTACTATTGATTATGATTTTCTTGGATAGATAGAACATGTTGTTTGCGAACACACTAGTTCCTCTTGTTTCCCCTATTTGGAGAGCGAGCGAGAGGTTTAGGAAATGAAAACCATTGGATACGAGGTACTATTACATAAATAAAAATTTCTGGCCACCCTACGTTAAAGGAGGCTCTATTTGAGAAGTAAACATTTTACTGTTGCTGGACTATAAAATTATTGTTTATCTTTTATTGCAACATACAGGCTGCAAGGGGAGGATCGCTATTGCTATCTCGGAAATAGTAGGAGTACAAATTGAGGCAAAGTTGCTTTCCGTGGTCGTGAACGAGAATTCGAGCTAAGAGCTTTTTTCAATTTGTGGTTTTCGAAATATTTCTGAAAAACAGAAAAACACAAAAATGAAACTGAAACATTCTGTGATGTGTAAACGACCGATATAGACGTGCGGCGGTGTTGTGGTAGATATTTTACTAGTTTTCTAAGTGTTTACAAAGATCAAAATGCCTGAAACTTCTCGAAGTACACGCTCTACCTCCGAAGAAGATAACTTAATAAAGAAAGTTGTTGAAAAAGTGTTAAGTTCGCAGTTATTTGTAAATAGTCTAGTCGAAAAATTAAAACTCGAATTCCAGGAAGAAATCAATATTCAGAGTGATAAAATAAAACATCTCGAAGAAAAACTTGGAGAGTGTATTACAAAAACAAAATATATACAAGAAACACAGACGTATAAGAATGAGATAAAACACCTTCAGAAGAAACTTGAGGAATCTGACAAGGAAGTGAAAAACGCACAAAATGCATTAGAGCAGTACACTAGACGTAATAGTTTACGTATCTTCGGAATTCCTGAAAATAAAAACGAAAACACCTCGGATATCATAAGTATGTTCTGCAAGGAAAAATTAAACCTGGATGTTCCCACTACTGCAATCGACTATTGTCATCGCTTATTTGCTAAAGAAGGTCAGCAGAAACCCATCATTGTTAAATTCATTAGTCGATACACAAACAAGTTGGTGTATAGCAAGAAAAAGATGTTAAAAGGTTCTAAGGTAGTAATAAAGGAGGATTTAACGAGAGCAAATCAAAATCTACTCAAGGAAGCTTCAAAAAGGTTGGGAGACAGAAAAGCATGGTCCTTCGAGGGGAAGATATACGTGAAATCAGGTGATAGAATCAAAACTGTTAAATCAATTAGTGACTTAGAAATTGATTAATTTTCCCTATATTTTGTAATTATGAACTACTGCAACATCACTCACAATTACGTTAATTTACCGCTCGTATTATACATATATTGTCAAATTCCATCTGCTTAAATAGTGCTTACATTATATTGAGTTCTCTTTTTTATTGTTTTTTGGTTTGCTTCTGGTGCTTTAGAATACATATCTATATTCGCATTGTATATATACATATATTATATATTAGTATTGGTGCATTGGGATATCTCTTTAGTTTCTTATTGTTGCACACTCAAGAAAGGGTATTTATTTACTGATCCACCTATTTTTTTTTTGTTACTTACCTCTTTTTTGAATATCTGTGGGATTTTTATATGTATATCCGTTTATATATGTTACTTATTCATTTACGTAGTTAAAAGATTATTGTGACAGTAATTTCTATTGTCTCTCCTACGTTATATTGCATTACTTTTTGTGTATTTATTTTTGCCTTTTAGCGTTTAGGGTTCTGTTATTATGCAATTCTTGAATGTTGCGCATATAAACGTTCGGTCTCTGGTTCCCAAGTTTCACGATGTAGTTGACTGCGTCTTAAGTAAAGAGATAGATATTTTAGCGCTCTCTGAATCGTGGCTTACAGCGAATATTAATTCTAATAATCTACTAATTAATGATTTTATTTTATTTAGACGGGATCGCCTTGGTAGAGGTGGGGGTGTGTGTTTATACGTGTGATCTGGTTTGGAGCCAAAATTGCTCGGGAGTAACGATAGCTTCGAACAGCTATGGATAACTGTTAGGGTGTCTCATATGCTTCTTACTGTGGGAGTAATTTACAAACCTCCTAATGCCGATTATAAAGCATTCATTGATTCTCTTGAGGAGTCTCTTTCCTTCTACGGTTCGTTTTCGGATGGAGTGGTCTGCTTGGGGGATGTTAACATTAACCTTCTCAATCTAGCTGGGCCCGCCACACTCTATTTCAATGACATGTTGAGTTCTTTTGACCTTAGGCAGGTTATCGATGAGCCAACGAGAATCACCGAGAACTCGAGCTCTTTAATTGATGTATTGTTGCTCTCAAATCATTTAGTTACTAATGTGGTTCGGGTGGAAGATTTTCCTGGTTCCGATCATGACTTGGTGTTTTGTAGTCTTGATTTGCGGAGACCTGGGCATCGTCCTACTTTTAAAGTTATACGTGATTTTCGTAACCTCAACTATGCGGAACTACAGGACGATTTAAAAAGAATTCCTTTTCAAACTATTTTTCACTTGTCTAATATTGACTCTAAGCTTGATTTCTTAAACCATAATATTTTGCTACTGTTTGATAAACATGCTCCCCTTAAAACTGTTAAAATCACGCGAGAACATGCTCCTTGGTTAACTAACAATATTAAATTGCTTATGTCGTTGAGAAACAAAGCTAAACAAACTTATAAAAGAACTAAAAGATTGGCTCATTGGAATTATTATAAAGACTTACGGAATCTTACAACTCTGAGTGTTAGAAATGAAAAAAAGGCATACTTTCGATACGCTGCTGAGCATTCTCGCCCTAAAACCTTATGGAAGGAGCTGAAGAGACTCGGTGTTAAGGGCAGTAAAACTAGGTATATTCCGGAAGCCTTGTTGCTACCAGATGATATTAATAATTATTTCTTGGACTCTCTACCGCAGCCTTGCGGGGGTGGTGCGTTGGAATCATTTTATACCTCACACAGGTTAGCAGACTCTCGTTTCAGCTTCGCTCCTGTTACTGAGGATACTGTTCTTGAGTTTTTACTTAGTATTAGGTCTGACTCCACTGGTTTGGATGATCTTAACATTACTATGATTCGTTTGTGTTGCCCATACATAATTCCGTACCTCACTCATCTGATAAACGTATCGTTGTATGAAAGCCATTTTCCGAGCTCATGGAAAAATGCTGGGGTAATTCCTATTCCTAAGAAAGCCGAACCGTCCTCGTTTGGTGATTTACGGCCTATTAGTATCTTGCCAAGTTTGTCTAAAGTTATGGAAAAAATTATCTGTAATCAAATAAATCGTTTTTTAAGTGATAACATTATTCTACCTACGACGCAATCGGGGTTTAGGTCTGGCTATAGCTGTGAAACAGCTCTTCTCAATATTACAGATGATATTGTTAGGGCTACCGATGAGAGCCAGATTACTGCGCTTGTCTTACTGGATTATACTAAGGCATTCCATACTATTTCTCACTCCATGCTTGCGGCTAAACTTCATTATATCGGTTTTAACTCAAATGCCATTGATTTGATTAAAAGTTACTTGCATGATCGTTCGCAAGTTGTGAGAGTTTCGGGTCGGACATCTGGTTGTAGACGAATCGAAAGCGGCGTGCCCCAGGGTTCAATATTGGGCCCACTTTTATTCACTCTTTATACTTTCGATTTTGCTAGTCAACTTAAATTCTGTAAAGCCCATATGTACGCCGACGATACCCAGATCTACCATTCCTTTGCTCCAATGCGATGTGCCACAGCTGTTAGAGAAATTAATGACGATCTTGAATTGCTGCATTCTATATCATCTAAACATTCATTGCATTTAAACCCGGATTTTTGATATAACATTTACAAAATTTACAATGCGGTTTCCGATACATTTAAGAACCATAATTTGAGGAACTTTAAGAAGCGTTTAAAGGAATATCTTCTAGCTGAATACTGGAGGGACCTTTGACCGTGCGTTTGTAATCGTTAGTGTGCTTCTGTTGAACTTTTTTGTGTTAAGTACTACTATTGTCCTTGTTGGATTGATATGTACAAATCTTGACTTGCGGTGCACAGCACAGAAATTAGGTTTAAGATAGGTCTTAGGCAAGGTTTCTCTCTTATTCTCTTTTTTAAGTCTGGGACTGGGTTTAAAAGCAGGGTGCATCTTTGATGCGCATCTGAACCCCTCCCAGTGGTTCCTCCGTATTGTAGCCGTTGTTTTATGTTATTATTATTTGTATTATTGTTTACTTTGTTAATCATGTTACATACGAAGGAATAAAGGTCATTATTATTATTATTATTAAAACAAAAGCAATTAACAGGGATTTACACCAGATTTGTGATATTTCGTGCGGTCATTGCTTGAGTCTTTATAAAGATAAGTGTTGTTTTATGGTGTTTTGTAGTTCATTAAATAAAGACCGCTGTAATGATTTTATTAAACTACAAATATATGGTACACCGCTACCTCGTAAGGAATCTGCAAAAAATTTAAAGACAACACTAGCGCAAATATTAAGCGAGCATATATGAACTTAAAACTAATTTATCCTCACAGACATATCTGAAATCACTTTAATAAGGCGCTGTTATGTAACGCTCTAGTGTTGTCCCATTTCGATTATTGTGATTCGGTATACGGGCCGTTCTTGGATTCCATTGACCGGTATAGGATACAAGTGGTGCAGAATTCTTGCCTTCGATTTATCTTTGGTATTAGGAGACGGGCGCGTATATCTCATAAATTGGCTGAACTATCTTGGTTAAATATGTGTAATCGAAGGAGGTTGCACTTTATGTGCTTTGTTTATAAAATTTTAAAGGCAAATAGGTATTTGGTTGCAAAAATTAAATTTAGAACGGATGTGCACCATATTAACATTAGGAAAAAGGATTTGATAGACATACCCGCCCATCGTTCTCATTACTTTAGACGGAGTTTCAGTTATAATTGTGCACAGGTAATGAATGGGTTATCTAGCCAGATAAAAGAGCTCTCGCTGCCACAATTTAAACACGCAGTTAGACAGTTTCTTCTTCAACAAAGCACGTAAATAATTTGGGAATGACCTATTCATCATGTTATTCATCATGTTGTATACTTCTTTTCATCATGTTATATATTTCTTTTTTTGCCATCGGGGTTGTGCTACTTATTGTTTGTTTGTTTGTTTTTTTTAATGGGTCATCTGGAAGACCAGCGAGATTCCTCTAGGATTAGCTGAAGATGATCCTATTAGCAATTATTTTTTTTGCAGTTCTAGTTTTTTTTTGTATGTTGTATTGCAATGTACATGTTTTCTTTGTTGCTAGTAAATGTGTATTATTATTATTATTAAACAAACTGAAACTGTTGTTGTAGAAATCACAATAAAATGAATACGTTTTACATACCCTTCTTTTAGTTCGTTTACTAAATGTTATTATTATCATAGTACAATTTAAAAATATTACATTGTCTTCTTTGCTGGAAAAACTAATATCCATAATTTTAAAATGAATTACGTCAGAGTTAAGCAGGACACCGTATTTTCTCAATATTGTAATTTAATCTCAAAAAAGTGTCTGTAGAATGTATTCAGTTTGTCACGATTCCAACTACAACTTGAAATTGTTTCGGTTTTTCAAAACTATTGCAAATTGTAGAAGAATTTTTGATACAAAATATTATTTAGCGCCAAAAAACAAACCTTCGCTTCAATTTAATCGACTATGTATCCTATTACCGGTTTTTGAGATGCAAATGGTGAGCCTCGTATGTGTAACAGCTTCCACATTTAAATTTGGCAAAAACTACATACATACATAAAATGCATAGTTGCAAAACTAACCAACTTTTTGTTTGCTTATTTTGTATTTTCTCACAAAGAAAGTAAATAAATTTTATTACGAAATGGATCCTCATATTTTCTTCTAATGCTCGGAAACTTTGTATTTTCATTAGGTACTGCATTTTGTGACTGAAATTCGAGTCATATTGTCTGGAATTTGCTGCTGCAAAACCGCAGCTTGTAGCTACTCTAGTTCTGCTTTTTAGTTTGGAAAAAACTAGATATTTACATGCTTGGGGTCCTTGTCGCTTGCTTTTCAGATTTACACAGGAGAGTTACGGGTTTTTCACGGCTTTTGATTGATAAACCAGATGGAAAAAAAAATTCTCAACGTTGCTATTTACACATACCTATACACCTATTTATGTTATTCTAAAACCATAAAATATGAAGTTTTCATTTTATGAAGCAATTTTGTTGTTGACTATTGTTATTGTTGTTATTGTTGTAACTATAGTGACAGAACCGTAGGAGTTTTCTTTACAGGCGTTCAAATTGCCTACAATGGTGGAGATTGCAAAGACAGCTGGTATTATCCACCTTCGTTTTTATTTAACTCACAATTCATTCGGTCCATCCGGTTAAAGATTTTAATATTTAGATTGTTTTGAATTGAAATTTGCATGACGCGAATCTTATACGAACTAGAGTTGGCGAAAAACTACGCTGCTAGGTATAGAGGTATGATTCGTATTCAACACATATGTATGTATGCGTATATAATTTCGTATGTTACATCACACATCTGCATACAATATGTAATTGCAGATTATGATTTTCAATGTGTACAATATAAGAAAATGTAAATTTATTCCTGCGGGCTTTTGTAGGATTAATAAGGGTATAAATATTTAACAACGTAACTATATCCAAAAATATGCACCCTCCATTATTTTGTATTTTATTTTTACGGTTCTACAAAGCTACGTTTTTATTAAAAGGTTGTACATACTAGTATAAGTTTGTTTTTCTGCGGTAAAATACTTTCAAATGTATTGCGATAACGATTTCAAATAATAGCGATGGAAACTTGCGCAACTATCATTGCGTGTTTTACTATGCCTTTTAAAAAACATGATACGAATACGAGAGCATATTTGTCGAACACGCAAGTCAATTCATTTTTTAGGTATATCCTTGTACATTGTTTATGGAAACAAAAATATACTTTAATTATTTGTTTCTTCCTGGTATACTTTTGGATGCTAGCATATTTTGTTCATTACTATTTGTGAAAAAATCTATATTTTTTAGCAGCTACTACAGTATAAGACCTGAAAAAAATAACTTGAAAAAAGTCAATGATGTGAAAAGAAATACTTAAGAGTGTTCATTTTAGTTCCCTAGAAACTGTTTTCTCTTTCTTAACACAAACTGTATTTTAATGTAGTACAAAAGAAAAATACCACTTCGATATTGTCCATTTGTCGTCTCCGTTATGTATACATAGATACATATGAGTAGGAAGAAAGGTGACACGACGGAGACCGGAGACCCTTCGGATTCTCGGGTCTTGGCTCAAGGCGGCAAAAGAAAAAAAGTCTGTTTGCATTTCATTTACTTTATTTGACGTGTCCGGCATTAAAAACATTTCGGAGTACAAACATTTGAAGAGAACTACACGGAACAGCTATTAAGGCTAAAAGGATCTTGGCTGGGATGATACACATAATCCATATATCAATAATTCTTATTTCAATATCTATTGCATAGGCATTTGGTATTCCTGTTCTTGTTCAACGCATGTACAATGCGATGTGTACAAAGGATATATCAGAATAAGGAAATATTTAATAAGCGGTTCTTGTCTGTTTTCTCCGTCTGATTTTTTTTGTCTTTTGATGTCGCCGATTTATAGTAAATAAGAAATTCTCGCGTAAATGATTCCGAGATACGTGTAGTACCAACTCTGAAATATGAAACTTTAATAATAACTGAATGGTTTGACTACATAAAGTGTTTTTTTATGGATGAAGTGGATAAATGAAGAATAACAAGTTTTATTTGCGATATTACAAGAAGCAAGTCAAAGACCTGAAGGTGTTTTCCTTTTATTTCAGCTCAGAAGCATTGCGAATATCACGCTATTTTTAAACTGAAACGACGAGATTATTGCAAATAAATGAACGGTAATGATGTTTTAGCTGGTTATACAAAATCGTTATCTTGTAATCGATAAACCATATTCAACTTGTCCATTAGAAGTAGTCCAGGTTCCGTAGATATTAATACTGTACTTCAAAATTTTTTGAGCAATTAATAAGCAGGTACAAAGAATCAGCAAATCTCGTGGGAAAGTGGGTTCCAGTTTTCGGAATTTTATTACCTTATATATTATTGCATATTATACATATTAATCAAAATTCTCTGTACAGTTGCTTTTAGCATTGCTTCAACTGCAATGCATCTCTTCAAAATTTGTTGATACTCGTTAATTCGTCACCCGACAACAAAACTGTTCAAAAACAAATAAATCAATCGATGGTCAACACTCGATTATGTACATATGTATAACTGCATCTATTATGTGGAGGTAATTTAGAATTTAATAGGATACAAAAGCGTTGTGAGTTCTGCATTTTGCCCTTTTAAGACTTCCTACAACAGGACAAAGTACCTAGCTAAAGTTGTTTGCATATCCTCCTGTTATCATATTCCTTCTGGCAGCTCACAGAGAAATTGCTTCTAAATCCTATGAACTGGTGAAAACGTGAAACAATTTAAGAAATTATCACAACTGAAGGAGACAACAAAAATGTAATTATAATAGAGATGAGAGATTATGGAATTTATAGCGACTTATATTTTAATCTATTAGACGAATTAGTGCAAGGATTTTTTATTTTCAGTTTGTCGAAAATATGACATCGACAAACACAGAAACAAAGTCGCAGAATAGACTATACTGAAAGTTTTGTAACAATAACGAAGTTATGGAATGTATAGGATTTATTACAAAATTAAGTAGCATTTAGATTGTATAGGGGCTGTTACCTTGATATTTATGGACAAATTCAATATAGTACTCTACAGTTTAGTGTAAGAATTTCAGGATGTTGCTTCGTTTTTTCTTTGCCGTCCACCATAGTACAAATTCAGTGATGTACTGTGTCAAAATGTTCGAAACAAGTGGTTAAAACTACAATGTCTTCGTGTCGATCTTTAGCTATAAGTGTAATATTAAAAAAGGCACAAGATTTCGTAACGTTGCTATATCAAGCTACTAAGCAAGCTTTCATGTAACAAAGAAATCTAGTATTCGTTTGAAATCGCAGATTACATGTATGAATAATTCTTTTTTAACCAGTAATTACCAATCAGTTAATTTTCATTCCAGAAATTAAACGCACGCAACTCTTTTAAACCCCGTGACAATTCTAATTATATATATTACACCATGCCTTTTTGTATATTTAATTTTGATTAGATGAAACTCAAATTTCCGGCAACTACTAATTTGAGGACGGGCATAGAAAAACATCACCGTTTTATATGTTGTACGCTCACTAATGCACTGCTAGTTGATCTAACGATATTACGATGAATATATATGTACTACGTACATACATATGTATGTTTGGTCAGTATTATAGTATTGCCAAAGAAATAGTGATTTCGGAATGCGGAGAGTTCAACGTTTCACTTCGCACGCAGATAACTCAATTCTTTTCTCTTTGGAATCGTACATCTTCCGTGTTGTCATATGCATGGTACAGGTTGTTCGTGAACTTCCTGTCCGATGAGAGTCGGACTATGATATCTATAAGCGAGTGGTCGTCGCAAAAAAGTTCTACGTTCATACTTGTACGGATATTCCAGCAACGTTCTTAATAGATGTTTTTTAAAGATCATATAAGGTATAGCTATCATTAATAATCCTGGAAAACAGAATAATAAATTGGTTTGCATACTATCTAGTGAATAGTTTTGGATAATCGTGGGATGGGAGTTTATGTTACACTTAAAAGTATAGGTTTGCTTATCCGATTAATTTTTAGATTTATTTTTACGCTCGTACTTTGGATAAAACTAAATTGATGAGGTGGTGATCCAACGAAAGTTTTTAATTTTTGTGGTCAAGAGACATGAAACAAAAATTGTAAGACCTCTGCGGTTACTTGTTATATGTAATTTTGAACCCGGTGGATATTATTACTGCTGTTTTAATGTTTTTGGGGAGAGTTTTCTTCTTCATTGTCAAACATGGCACAAAACAATCTCGGTGATTAGTGTCCAAAATTTAGAAAATGTGATTAAACGATGCTCAACTGTGACTCTTTTCAAGCCTGTTTTGATTTTTAAGATTTTTCCTGGGGGATTTCTAAATATGTCTATAGCGCCTGTAGCCTAAACGAAAAGTGGTCAATCAAAATCGCATTTTGTGGGGCCGATTTTTTGGTACGGTATTTGAAAAATTCTTAAAAAATTTTTTGGAAACCTTTGTTAAGATTAAATTGGCGTGGTCCTAGGTTATGGTCCTATTATAATATATTGTTGTTTTAAAGTCACATGTAATTTTTGCTACTTGGGGTTTATACTTTTAATGTATGTATTTTTATGACATTTTTTACTTATCTATACTATCTATCTATACTTACTTTCCTGATATTTTGTCCACTTGTATGTCAATTACTCTAATTCGAGCACTCTAATTCGAGCAATGATAAAATTTATTCGAAAACCTTTACAATATAATTTGGGTTTCATTACAACTTCAGCAGTGGAATAAAATTGTAATTGACCTACAAGTGGAAAAAATATCAGGAAAATAAGGTTTATACTTTTAGAAAACTTTTTATGTCTAATTTTTAAAATTTGTTTCGTTTTTCGGGAACTTGAATGATAGCCTTATACAGCAGCTATGCTGTTGTCAACTTTTTCAAACTTACGCTTACGTTAGAATTGCTGCTGTTTGAAACACTTGAAATTAGTCGAAGAATTATATATAAGTATATAATTCCAAACTTACAAAATTAAACTTACCTGTAGTTGGATTGATCTGGAAACTGCTATTAGTCGGTATGATGTTATATCGAATCGCTGCATTCGATCCGATATCAGCATCGGTCGCGAACACCGTTCCAACCATAGTTCCGTGTCTCATATTTTCTTCCACCGTGAATTCGTACGATTCTTTGGCAAAAACTGGATCATTATCGTTCGCGTCCAACACTTTCACGAAGACGCGAGTTAACGCTGATTCCGAGGGTGTCCCGTTATCTGTTGCGGCTATAGTAAGGTTATAGGTATCACGAATTTCTCGGTCTAAAGTGCTGCGTAAGTATAGCCAACCGCTGTTAGGAAAAATACCGAATACGTCGGATTCGTCTTTTAAATCTGAAGAAATAGATTGATTTAAAGTGATAATTCTATAGGTGAGGCGAGCGTTATTTCCTGTGTCAGCATCTGTTGCGGTAACTTGCAGAATCTGAAACAAAATATTAAATGGCTTAGCTTAGGAAATTGATATTTGTGGCATATATAATTTTATTAATTTATTAATATGTTTAGCAACGATCCTGCGTCTGATACACAGAACTAAAATGTGAGCTATTAAACTATCCCGTCTGTAAAAGACAGATCTTCCGCTTATGGTGTTAATGAAGATAGATAAATGCTCTCTCGTGTGTATGGAAAGCGTTTACTCGACGAGAGTATTGCAGTAGCTAAAGGATAAGTTTTGAGATGTAATTTCTAATACCAAAACAATATTTGCTAGGAAAACACTAGTATGGGGTTATCATAAAATAAGGGATATATTTTAAATTGTTATAACTTTTTTAACAAATTAAGTTAATAACAAAAAACACCTAATTGCATAAGAAACAGCAGTTATTATGCCCAGAATCAGTTACTGCTATTGGTCAATATGACCTCCATTTTGT
>SMLS01065819.1:0-31409 GCA_004785975.1 Popillia japonica | reverse complement strand
TATCCAAGTGTTTGGTGTCCTGTGGGTGATAGTGATCTAGAGTTCTACTTCGGCACCAAGAGATCCAGTGAATATTTGTACATAACAAATAAATTATTACTTTATGTAATAAACGCAAGTCAATATGCCAATTGTTTATTTATGTACTGAATTGTCATAACAAATGACAGCAAATGGTGGCGCTGCGGTAGAGTTTGAACTAAACGAACTAAATTTCAGTCCAAATGACCAGGAAATACAACGTTGGCTCTTATAACACTCCCTTTACTAAACACCTGCAAAAATTGTACGGTGCAACACATACAACATTAAGCTCGGCTTATCTTTTTAAGTGCGCTTAGTTAAGTTAGGCTTTATGATTAAACGGTGCAAACGGGTATTAATGAACGAAGACTGGTAGGATGTTTACACTTTTTCCAGTTTTCAAGAATGTTTTCAAAAATTCTATGGAATCTTGTTTTATTTTGGTCTGAATTTTTTAAAGAAAGAAATTAAAAATAATAAAAAAGCCTAGGTTATTTCATCTTCTCTCTTCTATTTGAAACAGTTTCCTCAACTGTATGATTTCTATAAAAGGGATAAAAGAGAACATACCTTACTTCTGTCAGACACAAAGCGTAACTACTATCAGATTAAAATTTCTTCTTCCAACAATCATACGAAAGCGGCTTGGAAAGTAGTTAAGGAGTTGAGAAGAAGTACAGCTGTACAACGTTAGGAACAAAAACGGAAGATGTTATTCAGTGTGTACAAAATGCATGCCTTCGACTAATTTTCAGCATCAGTAAACGACAAAGAATTTCATACAAACTTTTCGATGCCGGTTGGCTTAATATGGTACGACGCAGACGCTTTCATTCTTTATGCTTCATTTATAAAATTATAAATACTGGGACTCCACCTTATTTATTTAACAAAATTACATTTCGCACTGATGTCCATAATATTAATATTCGCAGGAAGGATTTGATCGACGTACCCAAGCATCGAACGCGTCTACCATACCGTGCCTTTAGACACTTTGTATTTAGTTTGTTAATGAATGAGCAGCATCTGTGCATTGGTCGTGTTGGGACAACTTAGATTTTCTTCGTTCATTTATACTTCTGTTTAGTTATTTTTATTCTTTTTTTTTTGTAATGCACTAATATTACTTTTTTTTAGTTAGATTTTGTTTTTTTTTTTTTTGGATTACCGTTAATAACAGGTAGCCGTTCGGCGAACTGATGGTGATCCCTTTGGGCACTTAATGCCATTTAGTTGTATATCTTTCCTTTTGTATTTTGTTTTGTAATGGTATTGAGTGTGAGCCAATAAATCTTTATTATTAGACAATTATTTGACAAAAAGTTGGGACTTTTATGTCGCTAAGCTTTCGAAATTTGTTGTATTTCTTCATCAGAGTGACAACTGTAATTCATATAGTACAAAGTTAGAGTGGTTAGAGTTATACTAATACGATGTAAATTGAAAAGCCTAATGCGCCCTTGAGGCCCATAGTTTTTTTTGTCGGTTCTCCAACTTACAAGCTTTCAAATTTTATTTCGAGAGTTTTGCAAGATTGCTTTGCACATAGAACCAAGTATATTGTCTCTGATTCTTTTGACTTTGTTGATGCCATAAAATCAAAAACACTCCCTGATAACTACGTGCTTATCTCCTTGCACGTTGTCTCTTTATTTATAATGTTCCTTTAGATCTTGTATTGGACACGGTTAGGTTCGAATGGGACTCTTTGTCTACTCACAGTGATATACCTTTGGATGAATTTATAACCCTTTTGACATTTTTGTTCAACTCCTCCACATTGACTTTTAATTCTAAATTTTATAAAGAAAAGTTCGATACACCTATGGGCTATAGCCCTATTATATAGAATGCATTGTCATGGATCGTTTGGTGGACTCTGTGATCCCCACACTCCCTGTCCCATTACCTTTTTTCTTTAAATATGTTGATGACCTAATCACTGCCGTGTCCGATGAAAAAATCCAAGACACTTTGGTGTGTTTCAGCAAATTTAATCCTTCCATTCGGTTCACTGTGACAATTGAGGTCGATAATTCTGTTCCTTTTTTGGATACTAAGGTCATCAGAAATTCAGACCAATCACTTACTTTAGATTGGTACAGTAAACTAACGTTCTTAGGTCGTTACATTAATTATTCTTCCAACCATATCTTCGGCCAAAAGGCGAATACTTTGGTCGCTATTAGGAACAGAATGTTGAGTTTGTCGGATCCATTTTTTTTATCAGAAGAATCTGTCATTTTTACAATTTCATTTTTCAAATAATGGGTATCCACTGTGGTTGGTCAACAAAATTCTTTATAATAATAATAGGGTATACAGTCGTCCCATTAACAATAACACTGTCACTGATGACATCAAACGATACGTTCCTTTTCCATATATTCCTGACGTTAGTCACAAACTTGCTTCTCTCTTTATACAGATTTCCCTATCGTTTGGATATTACAGCGCCTCGAGTAGTGGTGTCTTTACTAAATGCAAAGATAAAACACCTTTGTCGCTTACCTCCTGGTTTATAGCATTCCTTGCTCTGAATGTGAGGCGATATATACATATTGGAGAAAGGTCTGAATATTCAAAAACTCGTCTACGCCAACATGGTAATGATGTGTCTAATAAAAATAAAAATTCGGCATTAGTGGAACACTATTCGAATACTGGTCATGATTTCGACTTTGATATTGTACCAATATCAAGTTAACACATTCTTCGTCACTAGAATCGCAACCAATGTCGTCAATTTGCTATTGGATAATGAATTCATCCGTTAAAATCATATCAGACGGCTCATTACGCTCAAATACCCATTCCTCAATTTCATTATTTTGAAGATTTTCGTCAAGTTTTCTACTTAGACTACAAATCACTTGTAAATCGTTTTCTATTTCTGGTATTTTCTCTACTTCCGCCAGTTTTTTAGCTAATGTTGCTAATGGAATGTCGTCTTCATCGTCCTCGTCAGGTAAATCTTCTGTAATATTTTCTGAAGGCCAACTCTTACTCCAGGATTTTTTAATCAAGTCGGTGCTCACATTTTTCCAAGCATTATTCAAAGAAAGTACAACATGTTTTAGATTTATACTTTTTAGTGTTTGAGGAATAGGGTCTTCAGATTCAACAACTTGCTGAAGCAGACTTTTGCGATAAAACAACTTAATAGCTTGCATTACGTATTGATCCATTGGTTGCAATAGCGGTGTAAATTTTGGTCGTAAAAACATTACGGAAATTTGGTCGTCATCACTGGATAATTCTGTCGATGCCCTGGAGCATTGTCCAATAACAAAAGTGCTGTTGGGCTTAGGTTAATTTCTCTCATTTTTCCTCGTACAAATGGCACAAATTCGCTATGGAACCATAAATATGTCTTTGGTAACCTATGCACGCTTCTGTCCTTTATAAGAAACTGGAATATCAAAATTTCCAAAGGCCCGTGGTTTTAAACTTTTGCCTAAGACCAGGAGCTTTAACTTATGACTTCCAAAGGCATTTGAACAGTGCATGAACGTTATCCTTTCTTTGCTAATCTTGATTCCAGAAGCCTATTTTTCCCCAGAATGTGCCGATGTTTTACTTGGCAACACTTTCCAAAAAAGTCCACTGTCATCTGCATTGTAGACTTGATCAGGAGTCATTCACCGTACAGTCCACATCTAGCATCACTTGACTTGCCCGTCTAAAGAATAAATAGCTGAGTTTATGTGTTACATTGGCTGAAGAAGCGGTTGAGCAAATTGCGGCCAGTACATTAGAGAACCCACATAAGTGTGTTAGAGCATAATCTTTTATCTTTATTGAAAAATGTACAACATTTGCGGAAATAAATAATTTATTCATTCGTAGATGTGGATGTGATTTTGATTTTCATTCTACCATGTTCAACAAGAGTTTTTACATCATGTCTTTATTTCACCTTTTACCTTGCTTCACGATTTTTTAATAGGTTCCTTTTGATAGTGAACATATTATGTGCATGGTCTTCATAATTTGTGGAAAATTGTTCATAGTCGGAAACATTGGGGAGAAAGATTTTCATCTGGCATAACTGCTATCCATAATTTCCAATCTTTTACTTGGCTTTTTTGTCTTATTACTGTCTATATAACGCGACCATAATGTAAGTATGTATTTGATTATAGCTGTATTGCATAAGTGTGATGCACAAAAGGAAAAAAAATATGACATTTTTATGAAGCAATTTTCTTACGGGTGTGTAGGATACCATAATTTAAAAAAAATGCTCACATATTTCCCCATGAATCAAGTAATTGCAACTGCGGGAATACAGTTGTATTGCGAACACAAGCTAGAATTGGATTTTTTTCAATACGCGTTTTCATTAAAATTGAACCGAATACAGTTTTACGTTCTGCAATTTCTACAACGTGCATTAATAGCTGGTGTTGAACAAAGCAATCCATACCACGCCCCATGCACCTACTAACACCTGATTCATTCTTCATGACCGAGCCGAATTTCTCGTGGATCATATTTTGTTCCATTATTGAGTTATGTATGTAATAATGTAGGAACCTTGTGTATAACACAATTTTTCGACGCAATACGAACGGAACATTGGAAAGTTAGTCACGTAAATATAGATTGCATTTCTGCGCCTATCATTTGATATTTGATAGAGTATACATATTTTATTACTACGCATTCTATGGTTGTTGTTGTTTATGACTAGAAGATACGTCTAGAATTGATACTATAAACATTTGGAAGATCTTTATTAGCTGTAATGTTTCAAGTTACGGGAATGAATCTTGCGTATGATGTTAGAAAAAGATGAAGGGTGATTATTCTATTACATTCTATTAATATTTCTATTTTTATGACCTTTATGTACTTATCTTATGTTGCAGATACTTTCTTCCACAACAACAGATCTGTACCTGTGATTATCGATAGAAGTCAGTTTTATGAAGATTTACTAAGTTACTATGGTGGAAGAGGAGTTACAAGACACCTTATTAGGTAGTGTTGGAGAAATCGAAGACACCAATTGTGATTGAGTTTCAGCACAAAATTGGAATATTTCGCTGGAACAGCCCAACACACCAACAGCTCAATAAGGCAAGCTATCGCAAACCACATTCCAAAAGGGGACCACGGCTCTAACTTACTATTTATAAAAACAATTCAGGATACTAATAAGGACTAATTATGCAGCATGCCTTCTTCTCGGATAAGAAAGTAAAACGGTAGGTCCTGTGTCAATACGATGTTTGGCACATAAAAAATCCCTGCTGGAGGTTGGAACACCTTCAGTCGGGCAAAATTGTGGTTGACTAGACAATGACCCATTTACGCTGCAGTGTATAGAGATGCATGAAAATTTCCGATGTTCCTAGATCTCGCTCATTGTCATGTGAAACAAAACACCGATAAGCGCCTTAAGAAAGCAGAACTCCTTCTAGGTCCTTGTTGTATATGTCGCAAGGAAATGATAGATGAACAGGATGTGCAATACCGTAAATGTTCACGAAAATTCCTCCTACTCGTCAGCAATTCAGAAGGTACAAATACGATGTGCAATTTTTGCGTATCTAGTGAAACTATTAATAGGGAACGAAATAAATCGAGAATAGGAATGGAACTTGCGGCTAAGAAAATGCGTAATCGAGTACAACCAGTCGACTCTCGTTAATTCAAACCTGCGATAATTCGAACCTCTCTATAATTCAAAGTTATCACGAGTTCCCTACAAAATCTCTTTATATTTCGAACTAAATCAATACATTTTTATGAACTTGGTAATTCGAACGAAAAAATCTGCTATATACTAACAAAACGACGCGTTAATTCGAACTCATCGGCGTCCAACACTCGACAGCTGCAACGAGTATCAACGAGCCTTTGTTTTTGTTATGATTAGTTTGACTATTTGACACACACTTCTTACGAATTGGCTTGTGTAGTTATCATTCAGTTATGTACTGAAACTTGTTGAAGGAAAGAGCAAGAGTTCGCCTCTACTCTAAGCATCAAAAACTTTGCGGCAAGTGAACGGTGGCTTACAAATTTCAAAAAGAGAAATGGAATTGTGTTTAAAAAAGTTTGTGGGGAAAGTGGAAGTGTTGATGATGCAGTTTGCTTTGATTGGCACGGTAAATTGAAGACCTTGATTGAAAACTATGATGCCCGAAACATTTTTAATATTGATGAAACTGGCCTATTTTTCAAATGTTTACCGGACAAGACGCTTACTTTTAAAGATAAAAAATGTCATGGGGGAAAACATAGTAAAGAGAGGTTGACAGTTTTACTTGCAGTAAATATGGACGGATCGGAAAAGCTTAAACCCTTAGTGATAGGAAAACCAATAAAACCGTGATGTTCCAAAAGAGTAAAATCGTTTCCTACTGATTATCGTGCTAACAAAAAAGCTTGGATGACGACAGCACTTTTTAACAATTGGCTTTTAACAGTTAATGGGGACATGAAACGACAAAAGCGGAACATTTTAATATTTTTAGACAATTGCACTGTGCACAACAGTCCTCCTACATTGTCCAACGTGGAACTCTACTTCTTTCCGCCAAATACAACTTCCAAATTGCAACCATTGGACCAAGGGATCATCCATAATTTTAAGACGTTCTATCGCAAAGAAATTGTTAAGCTCGTTTTAGAATCTCTCGACAAGCAGCTAAATGCAAATATCACGGTTCTGACAGCTATTTTACTGATTGACAAGGAATGGAGAGCTGTAACACCCCTAACGATTCTCAACTGCTTCAAAAAATCCGGTTTCTTAAACGAAGATCAGGAGAATCTTCCAATACTTATGGATGATGAAGAACCAGCAATAGAACTATTAGTTTACATCAGCGGTGTGAGTTTTTCTGACTTTGTTCAAGTGGATGAAGATGTTGCTGTCGCAGGTTCACTAACCGATGGCGAAATTTTATCTGCGACAGATACGAATGAAAACAGTAACGATGAAGATGAGGACGATACATCAGAACCTTTGGCAGAAGTGTCAGTTAAAGAAGCAAGATCCACATTCGATACCTTACGAACCTTCTGTCTACAAAACGAAAGTGATGAAAAAGCATTTCAGGCACTTTTTCTCTTAAAAAAAATTATTGAGCAGTCTGATCAGCAGCAATGTGCTTTGAAGCAAACCAGTCTAACAGAGTTCTTTCGAAAGATTAATTAATTCACATTATGAATACATGTATGTACACGAATGTACCTCTAAACTTTTGTCATTGTTATAGAATACCAGTTAATAAATAATAATTGATCAACACTTAATAACTCTAGGGGGTGTTTAGTAACGGAATTTGCTTCTATTTTCTTTTTCTTATCTTGTTTTGATATATGTTGCACTAATTATGTATTATATTAATTATAATTACGTATTATCCCTATTTTTCTTTTTTATTGCCTATTTTTGTTTTTTTTGGGGCAATTAATAAATATTATTATTATTATTATTACGGCGATTCCGTGCTATTCAGCATTTCAAAAGTAGATAGAGTCCCATGTGATCCTTCAAAAATAATTAGCATAGTTATGGATCAAACAATTAGATTTATCAAATAGCTTGCAGGTATGGAATCATAGAAGGCTAGTTTGGTACAGAAAATTTAATAACAGCTGGTGGATCATTCTTATCATTTGGTGACGTCGACCAAACCAAATACTTATCAAGCAGAAGCAGTTATGCTCACAATTGGGGGTCAAGGTTACGTCAAGTGTTCGTGTAAACCAAAAAAAAAAAACACAGTGTAACAGTGGTAGATGTCTGTGAAAGAAGGAAAATCTTATGCCACAGCCGCTGCCACTAATTATTACCTTTCGTAAATTTTCATTAGTAGTCCAAAACGATTTTACATTTCAGGTAACGTCCAAAAATATTAGACATCTAGTGGACTATTGTATAATTACATAAAGTGTCAGCGTTTCGTGAAATGTCTAGTCAGTTCCCGAAATGACCAATTACGCTAGCAGGCTGCGACATATATAAATTCAAAATTGGAAATTCTTATTTGTTAATAGTTAGTATACTTGAGCCATCGTGTTTGTCTAGTATTATTTTCACTACTACCATACAGAGAGAATGGTACACGTTAAGCTATAAAGTTAAATGATTTAATATAGAAATTTCTGTCGGTTTCCCTGCGTCTAAAAACATTTACATCTTACACTACTATTTCAATATAAACCTTACTTTCATATGAGTATGAGTGCTTCCATAATCATCATTCCATCATTCTCTTGCCCATTTCAACTACTTATCATTCCTTCAGATCCTTTAATATCTTATAATCTTATGTCTCTGTGAATACATGCCTTGTTTAGAATGTTTTGCAAAATATTATTTCGATTTCATTCTTATTATATTGTTACCAATACAATATATGTACGAGTATGTATATACTGTCGGCATGTAACTTCGAGGATTTGAAATACCACATGGTTGGTTCTAGAAAATATTCCTCTAAATAGAACGAATAATAGATGTTTGTCCATAACACTTTCACCAATTGTAATAATTCCAATGTTTTATTCTTTTATAATACACAGAAACAGATGAATAATGATTTCATTTATTTTATATTATGCACTGCACTGTCATTTGTCCGCGGCGCTAAAGATTTATTTATATGCGTTAGTACAATACAGACGATAGTTTGCAACGAATTAATTAGGTATTATTCAAATGGCTACACGTGACGAAATACATACATATAGGTATGTACATAAATAAACTTTCCGCACACAAATAAATGACAAGTTTGTCAGATATATTTCCAGCTTTCAATAAAGGTGATATTGAGGAAGAACAATTATTTAGAAACATTGTGTTTATTAATCCCATTTGGTGTTTAAAGACAGCGATCTTACCGTGTACATAAAATATAAATTCATAGTATGCAAGTAAATCCATCAGATCGACAGCCAAGACCAGTGCATAAATATTATGCAAAAAGAATATTACTTTCAGCTTCGTTTACTGTTTTGATAACGAACTAAAATTTGCATTCGTAATACGTATCTTAAATTGAACATCACATACACTACCATCCATATATATGGGGACGAATATAAAAAGTAAAGAAATACCTAGAAATCTTAATATTAATTCCTGCAAAGTCTATATTGTACATTACAATTGTATTTTGCTAGATTTATGACCTAGTTGACGCAAACAATTCACTCATATACATTGCATTACTTGGTTCACGATTCGAAGACGTGCACGTCATAAACGGAATTTTCGGACTCTCCAATACAAAAATAACAAAATACCTATAAAGGTAAAATATTAACATAACTGTGAATGCGATTTTATGTTGGTAAGGGCGTGTAGTGCTGCCATATAACCTTCTGTTATTTATCATATCCTACGATTCTCCATTTACGAATGCTAACCTAAAAATGTAAATAAGTCGATTTGGCTACATTGTTGTGATGTCATTCATGACGTGCACGTCTTCGAATCGTGAACCAAGTCTACTAACTAAACTAATTTGCATTTTACGACCCCAGCCTTATTTTACATGTTATTGTCTGGAACTGTATCAATCCCTACAGTAAGGCGCTTTTAATTTTAAGAAACAATTGTTCATAGTGTAAGACGACTAGATTCCAAGTAAGAAATGATAAGAATACCGGAAAATATATTGAAGTGTTGTGAATAAAGCGTTAGTTTAAAATTTGTTCTCATGCGTGTAAGATCGTCGTTGAAAATGCCGAGACGACATGAGATATCAATTGAAAATCGTTCAGCTATTATAACATTACGTGGTGAAGGGTACTCAATAGCACAAATCGCTAAAAAAGTGAGGTGTCAAAAAACGGAGTATTCAGTACTCTTAAGAGAATGCAGAAAACAGGCTCACTTCGCAATATAAAACGGCCAGGGCGAAAAAGGTCAACGACAGCCGCTGACGATCAATTTATAGTGGTAACTTTGAAACGACATAGGTTTGTCACCGCCCCAGGGATTACTCAGCAAGTCAATACTTCGAGAAACACACTAATATCGGTCACGACAGTTAAACAAAGACTTCTTGCAGCAGGGTTAAGGTGAAGAATTGCTGCAAGATAGCCATTACTGACGCAGCAAAACAAGAAAAAGAGAATGGAATGGGCCATTCAACACCACCATTGGACGTTAGAGCAGTGGCATAAGTTGTTATGGACAGATGAATCGAAATTCCAAACTTTTGGCTCAAAACGTCGACCATTTGTGAGGCGGCAGACTGGAGAAAGAGCGAGTGAACAATGTGTGGTTGCTACAGTGAAACATGGCGGTAGTAATGTAATGGTTTGGCGTTGTTTTGGTGGCACAGCTGCAGGCGATTTAATAAAAATAGACGAAATCCTGCGCAGGGAAGGTTACTTGAAAATATTACAGGAAAATGCTGTGCCAAGTGGGAAAAGATTATGTGCCTAAAACTTAGTCTTAAAAAAAGATAACGACCCCAAAGATTCAGCTCAATTATGTAGCACTTATTTAATGTCCCTTGATGACGAAGGTAAGTTGACACGGATGATATGTATAATATTTTGTATTTCTGTTTCGTTATTACATATTCTTTTCGTAATGCCAAATATACATTAATAAATATTACCACAAACTAACTCCATATTTCTATTCTACTCAAAGAAAAACTCAATTTCGTAGTCGTCCCCATACATATGGACGTTAGTGTATGTATGTACCACCTACGTATATATAAGATAAAGAAAATATTTATATAAGATATATATTGGCAATAAAATTTTTACAAGTTGGAAGCTGCAGTTGAGTTCATTTATATTTTCATACTACACTTTGAATACTTCGAAATAGATTAAATACAAACGACGACTCGCATTTTTTATGCTGTTTATACGGCAGAGATTAGAATTACTGTGCGCTTGGAGTCATTGGCAATATTTTCTACTTGGCAAGTTCGCAATACTTTATTGACATATATGTATGTATGTATGTAAGGCATGACACTAAAATAGAAGCTACATTATTTAGGTTTATTATTTAACTTTCTTTCCCGAAATTTAAAAATAATTATACAAGCGTGTATCAGAAAATAACGAGACTGGTGCTATAGTATAACAATAAAACATTTATTTAAAAAACTTCGACTCTTTCAAAGTGCTGTCCAATGCACTTATCCCATCGCTTTATCCACTGAGAAACAATTTTTTGATGGTCTGTGTAGTACATATACCCATCAGAGGTTGTTGAGCTCTAAATTCGAGTCAAATCTTCGACTTCTCAATTCTTTTTTGACTTTAGGAAAAAGATGGAAGTCACATGGAGCAAGGATCGGGAGATTAGGGGAGGGCTAAATCATAATTTGTATGCTAATTCTTCAATTGTTTGTTAACAAATCGCTGATCGGAGCCGGAGCATTGTCGTGGTGCAGCCTCCAACCAAAGTCTTGATAAAGGACTAGACTAGCATTAAGTATACACTAGAATAGTAGGTACTCTCCAGTTACTGTATGTCCTCTAGCATATAGAGCACATGCAATCGCAGAATTTAAAAGCTGTGGATTACGTTGCAGTTGTCTGCCCTACTGCTGACAAATTACCACTCGAATCGGTATTTGTTCATCGGTCATCACTTTTGGAATCCATCTTGCCGCGACCTTCTAGTACCCTAAATCTTCATGTATATTTTTTTTAGTGGAACCGTAAGACAAATTAACAATCTCCGAAATTTGCTTTATGTCAAACCGCAATCATTTTGTACCAAATCGTTGATTTCTGCAATGTTTGTATCAGTGCGCGGAGATTGTGGTCGGCCGGGACGAGGTTCATCATCTGATTCACAACCGTATTTAAACTTCTTATGCTCCTCAAACACTCTAATCATGATAAGCTATTATGAGGATATACATGTTTAATCATTTCAAAAATTTCAGTTGGTGTTTTACTCAACCGAGAATTTTATCGCATGTCTTTGATCCACTTCCATCTTTTCGATGGATAGACAAGAGGCTGATAATTCAAGAATTAATTTGTGATAAACGTCAGAAGTTAAACCCGAGCCTACTTCAGGGAAAGTACATTACAGATAAGGCTTTCATGTCTACTTTTTATGTTATAAAATTTTAGCTATGAAGAAGTTATAGCACCAGTCTCGTCATTTTCTGATACATCCTATAGTCGATAGCATTTCTTAGTAGTTAGACTTAGAACTGATTGCAATTTTACTGTCATATTCTAGTCGAAAAAGGCAAGTTTGATCAATTTTAATAGTTGTTGTCTTTAGGATGAGTCGGAAGGTGTAAAAAAGATTCTTCCAGTGCTTCCAAATTGTTTGTCTTATTTTAACGACCATTCTTCAGACAGTGCTCCTATCATCCAACAGATTTCTCAAAGAACAAAAGAATATATCACATCTGGTGTAGATATCATTATAAAGTCTGCTCATAAAATGTACAGGAGATTTAACAAGCATGTTAGTGTGAGGTACCCGACTATAGAAACTACAAACATTACGTGTATTTAGCCTTGGTATATTAAAATTCTATCTATGAAGTAGGTATCTACAGCCAACATCATCACGCAACACTCCATACAGAAAAGCCAAAGCAATATTCTCACGCCTACTTGCTAATAGTGTTCTATCAAAAGTTTCCACGAGCCTAGAGTGGTCAAAACCCTGACAAGGGTAAACATTAAATACCCGATACCAGAGAAACTTTTTCTTTGGACGCCTTCAATTAACTTAATATAGACGCTGTAAAGTGGATTCGAGATTAAAGCACCACATTCCTACCTAGAGCGCACAAGGCTATCGAAAAGAAGTGTGAAGGTGGATGCACTGGAAAACTGCCCCTTATAGCAAATCGGGTGAGAAACATCACGTTTCCATTTAGTGTAATTTTTGCACAAACTCTGTTTGCAATATTTACTTCCAATCAAATATACTGGACGATGTTACAGTGAT
The DNA here is from genome assembly GCA_004785975.1 of Popillia japonica. Classification (NCBI taxonomy): domain Eukaryota; kingdom Metazoa; phylum Arthropoda; class Insecta; order Coleoptera; family Scarabaeidae; genus Popillia; species Popillia japonica. The sequence continues at coordinate 18,451 of SMLS01065819.1, read as the reverse complement.
ACATGCCCGTCACACAAAGGTAATAACTGTTTTAAAAGTGATAGATTGGCGCTGCTCGAATTCAGGTCATCAACTTTGAATGCATGCTGAAGATTTTTTGGAATGTATAAAAAACTACGACGAATGAAACTTGTGATATGCTTAAATACAAACTTAGCTCATAAATTTTGCAAAAAAACCTTCGTTATTGCAGAGTAACATATATTACCAAAGTACAACCACGTATATTTTATCAGACAGCCGAGCAGCGCTAAAAGTTCTAAAGGTACACACCTTTTAGCCCAACCCAACTTGACTGGACTGATCACTTATCCTCAAAACTGTGGCACAAAGAGACAGAGTAAGTCCAATAATGGTGCCACACTAATTGGCGTGTGGAAGCAGCGAGGCTGCCGATAATCCTGGAGAAAAAGGGACCGGTTCCGATTCATTGAACCAAAACCACGTAAAAGTCCATCTCCAACAGTTGGAGACCGATCAAAAAATTTCACATTGGTCCAACACTTGACAACTAAGACAATCGAAAAGTTTATCTATTTCAACCACTATGGCTAAGTCCTTGCTGGACCTCGACAAAAGAGGCCTTAACACCATTCCGACTTTATTCACTGCCTATGGCCCTTTGCAACAAAGCAAGGGCAGGGTAGCTAGCGATACACATCGATTGTGTGCTGAACATAAAAGGTTGGAGTGAAAGTATAACACTTTTTATACAACTTTTTTCTACAAAAACAAATAAAAATAAATAGTTTCTAAATTATAAGTCGATTTATAGTAATCGAATTATTGTAATATACATACATACATTTTATGTCAAACAAGCTCTATTAAAACTATCATAGCAAGCAACACTACACAGCTTGTATGTATGTATATAACTTCATCGTTAACCACTAACCTAATAAATTACCGCTAGAACTTTGATTTAGATTAATTAAAGCGTTTAACTACCATTGCTTAAAATGCACATTCGATTTGTATATGCATTATATACATACGTATAATACCTAACATCGCCTGTCATTCAGAAACCGTAGCCTCTATACATTTATCAAACTCAATGTCCAGTAACAACCACTGGACTGTTCAATAACGGTTCCCAGCTATAATTTTCAAGTATTGTTAGAATTTATGTGGGTTAATTAAATTACTAAATTGCACAGTTGCTCTAAAATAATACATAGCCTATCGCACTGCAACTTGAACTCGTAAGCAGTGAATAATTCTATAAATACCCTTCAACGTAAAACCATTTGAATTAAATCAAAGCTTTGTGTTTGTTGATGCTATTATTTATGGAAAAATTAACGTTGCATTACATAGAACTAAATGTTAGTACATCATAATGATTAAATAAATGTACTTATGAAGATTTGTTAACAAAATGTAATATTTCATATGGCTAATAAACACATATTTTACGATAAAATCACAAACTAAACTAAACTAAATACATAATTTTGAATTAAACATTATAAAAAAGATTATATTGCGCAGCAATAAAATAACTTTCACAACTGCACCATTACTTTAAATTAACAAACTTTTATACTTATGGTGTTTATCATAAATAAACTTACACAAAATTAAAGATTAACATGCTTAATAAAGTTCCGTTAAAATACGGGATGACCGTTTCCAAGTAATTTATCAAGCATGCACAAGATCAAAAGAACTACTTCTCCTTCTATTTAAGCTTAAACAAAATTATTTAATAAATATAAGTAGTTAAATGAATCAACTGTTGAAAAGTATGATTATACCTAAAATTTGGCGTTTGTATACAATGTAATGTATTGGGTATATCCTGTTCTTACATATGGTTACTGTGTAAGCAATCAGCACTGGCATTTTTTTAAATATTAATATCTAATAATAAAAATAAATTGTACATTTTCGGAAATAAACAGTCAAGTTTTTTCAGGGAAAATTATTGAATATAAGGAAGGAATGAGTACGCGCGAACGTATTATTAGTACTATTAAAAGTAATGTTCCCAAAAAACAAACGAAAATAGATACTCATGGCCAAATTAGAAGAATCTCTCCAAAACATTTCAGCCTTCCCTAATCTCTCACCTGCACTAGAGTTTTCTTTCGTGTGTTAAATAGTAGGAGTAATTAATATTTGCACTTTTCAATATAAAACAAACTGTACATATTTGTCTTCTCAAAAATACGTTTTGCGCCTCCAGTTTCAATACAACCGAACTTTATTGGAACCTGAGCCATTACATTACACCTCCTAGAAAACATTGATAAGAAAAACACGGTATTAGTGCGGTTTTTTAGTTTAATTTTTTGATGTAGTCTCCTTGAAGATCAATACACTTTTTCAAACGGTGCTTCATTCTCTTCAACTCATCAGAAAAGTAGGATGTTTCGAGGTTTGCAAAATAGCTATTTGCAGTGGTGATGTCCTTCTTATTTGAGGCAAATCTCTTTCCTGCCAGCGATCTTTTCAGGTTTGAGAACAGAAAATGTCGCTGGGGTCTAGGTCCGGTGACTACGGAGGATAAGAGACCAATTCGTAGCACAACTCATTCAATTGAGACACGACGATGCAGGATGAATGCGGCGGTGGTGAGAAAGAACTTTCTCCGCTGCAAACGAAACCGTTTCTCCTTCAATACTGCATTGAATGGGGTCAATAAATCGCGGTCGTATTGCTTTATGATCGCCCTTCTCTTCTACGGACAGTCGATAAAGATCACATCTTGGGAAAAGTCCAGTGCTTCGACTATTCCTTGCTCTCTCGTATGTAGTGGTGGATCAAAGGCTCATCCACGGTTACAAAATGCATGAAGATTGTATTGAATCCTGGCCAGACACTCCACCGAAACGGTCACCCGATTTCGTTTTCGTATAGGATATGACCAACGCGTTGTTCTAAGATGCCTGTTGCCTTTGCTATATCTTTCAGCTTCAATCGGCAATCAGCTAACACAACATCATGAATCTTGTCCAGCATTTCATCGTTGGTAGCGGTTTTTGGGCGTCCACTGCGTGATTACATTGTGCATTGGTACTTATGCACTCGCGTTTGTGTGCGGCCGTTTTTCCAATCATCCACAAGTGTTTTATCACTGCACGAAACTCGTTGTTATCCTTTTTTTTGAAACCGCCTGACTTGCTACAGAAAACAGACACTTAAGCAACAACTATTGACACTAGATGTCTGATATGTTGACAGTTACCATAAAGAAGGTAGCAGCGCCTGCCAAGCAATGAATCCACTTCAACCATTGTGCGCTATCATTTGGCAATTCCGGAAATATTTCAGGTAACCCTCGTATCGTTACCATTTTGTTCAATTGATCTGAGAGATAGATTTAAATTTTTGTGATTTTTCATTATTCAAACTACGTTTATTCAATGCATACCAATCCAAAATCCTGTTGCTCAATGCTTCAGTCTTTTCGTGTAAATTATTCAATGAGGAATCGTAAGTAATTGTAGTTGGGTTATCCGCGAACAATATTAATGTAGTGTTCAGGTCACAATTCGAAATATCGTTTATGTATAGCAAGAATAGGCACGGACCAAGGAGAGACCCTTGAGATACCCCACGTCGAACGGGTTAAACACCTGAAAACTAAACTTATTATATTTGACAACTTGTAATCTGTCACTTAAGTATGAATTTACTAAGTTTATACTGAGATCTGTGAAGTTATAACATTTAAGTTTATCGATTAAATGTTGACAACACTTAGGAGAGACTGGGGAGGGTTGATACAGTTTTGACGTGTTTATTTTACACGGTCTTTTTACTTGGCAAGTTTGAAATTAGATGGAGGTAGTAGCAAGTAACGCTTGGCAGTCAGTGAAATAGTCTTGCAATGAAACACAGGCACTCTGGTGATACACGAGTAGTGAGCAATATTTCGAAGAGGGAAATGTAAATTGAGAACTCACTAGCGTAGTACTTTTGGGCATGTTAACTTTGAAAATGGCTTGCATTGTTCACGTATAATGAAAAGGTGTCATTTCTGTGCCATATGAAAAAAATAGTCAATTTGAACTTTGGACGTATTCGAGAATTTTTTTTTAATTGTCTTCCTTGGTAGGGAGGTTTGATACAAATCAAGGCGGGAGACTTGAGACCTGTATCAACCCTCCCTTATTTAATACTGAAAAAGATGTTTTGCTAAAACTTGCATTTCAGTCGTGTTGGAACAATATAGGCACCTTTATTACCGTTAAAATGGAAATCGAAGGGGCGCCATCCCGTTTCGCCCTCAGTTCTAAAAAGGGCTGTGTTAGAGGTTATCAGTGATGATGCAAAAATAAGATCTACTGCACGAAAATATGACATAGATAAAATGACTCTTTCAAGGTATGTTCGGAAGTATAAAAATGATAAAAGTACAACGTTTTTGCCTAAATTTAATACTTGCCAAATATTCAATAATGAAGAAGAAAATTTACTTGCAGATTATATTATTGAGACCGCAAATTTTAATTACGGTTTAACACCTCAACAAACTAAAACATTTGTATTTCAATTTGCCACAAAAAATAATAAAAAAATTCCACAGAATTGGATAGAGAAATCTTGCACATCTAAAGACTGGCTAAGAGGATTTTTTTCACGTCATCCACAGTTGTCATTAAGAAAACCTGAAGCTACAAGTTTAAGTAGATCGACATCATTCACAATGTAAAATTATTTTTGAACATTTACGTAATGTTCTTTAGCGTGAAAATTTTGGACGTGAATCTATCTACAATGTAGATGAAACACGGGTTACGACTGCCCACAGGCCAGAAAAAATTATTGCTAGAATAGGACAAAAGCAAGTTTCAAAGGTGACGTCAGCAGAACGTTGGACACTTGTAACAATCTGCTGCACTAAACCGAAGATGTTGAAAATTCAGAATTACTTGAACTCACCACTCTAACAACTTTAGAGGCGGATAGTTGTAACTCACCATCTGTTGAATCGCTTAAATCAACGTTTACAACAACTTCACAAGAAGTACGACCCTATCCCAAAGCAACACCTCGGAAACAAAAAGCATAAGGAAAGCCTGGCAAGACCAGAATTGTGACAGATACACCTGAAAAATTAGCATTAGAGGAGGAATATAATACTTGACAAAATAAAATAAAAACTGGAACCCACAATAGATGCTACAGCACAGAATTTGAAATTAAGGTCACAACCAAGTCAAGCTCCAAGGAAGACCATATGCACGAATCATGATTCAAGTGATGAAGAAAATGACTACAATGATGAAAATATAGAAAGTGACGAAGACGCTGCTTGCATTTACTGTAATTCAGTGTATTCTTGGTCGAATTGTGCCATACTGAATGTGCAGGGGTATCAAAAAGTAAAAAGATGTTCCAGTGTGAACTATCTATGCCATAAATTGTTATAAATACATCTTTCTTACACTTGGTTATAAGTATGTATCAATCTTCCCTCTCACTTGTCTCAAGCCTCCCATACACAGGGAGGCTTGAGACATATTATGTGACATAAGAAAGAAATTATAAAAAAAAACGAATACTTTTCGAGCCATAAAAAAATAACGTTATGATAGAACCAAACCGGACATTCCCACCTGCCAAAAGCCAAGATAATAAATGTGAACAAAGACGTAAAATAAAATATTATTAGACGATTTCCTCACTCATTTGCCTGATTGTGTGAATAGATTCTTGGTTGTTCTATGTAGTCATGAAAGGTCGTATTGCGCGAATATCGTTATATCGTCTAGAGTAGAACCTTAAGATTTTTGTGCAGCAACTGTAGACAATGAAATAAAAAAACTATCTTTAAAATTCTGTAAAAAGTAAAGGCACGCAGAAAAAGCTTGGAAAAAATCAGAAATAATCTTATACAGAACCGACAAATTTAATGACAGGTAAAAGATAGAAAAGATTAAAATTGCTCCGACTTCGAAGATAGACCACTTCCTTTTGAGAGACAAAAGAAAAAACCGTTGACATTAGATGAAAATATTTGCTGCATTTTTCCGAGTTTTACTTCAAAATTTTCTGTTAGATGTTTCTAGTAATTCCGTGGATGTTTGCTTCTGTTTTATTTATTTTTTAAAATTTGGGGGAGTTTTGGAAACAAACATTCACGATATTGGTGCTGTGTGAACTTGGATCAAACGCCTGAACATTATATTATACTTTTTTTCGTTAAAGTAACAGTTATATAAACTTTACCAAGTAGTTCTGCTAAGTTACCGTCAGTTGTTGTTTCTGCTGTTAGTAAAGTAATAATCACATATCTGAATATGAGAAACTATATTATCTGCAAATTACTATTTCAAGGTTGCACTGCTTTCTTTAATTGTTGAAAAGAAAAACAATGTACTCTTCTCCAACAAAATTGAGTACAAGAATAACTGAATTTAAAGGTGAAGAAAGTTGAAGCAGCAATTAGCGGTGGGTGTCTTTCCCTTACCACCAAATTACTTCAGGCTCTTGAGGTCGAGTTTCAGAAACTCAGTCTGAAACTGGAATTTCAGGTATGGTCTACATATATTATTGAAGAAATTATCTTTGTGGGCACATGATTTTCCAGTCTCTTCCAATTAGCTTCTCGTAGTCACTACTGAATGTTTAATGTGAGTTTTCTTTTATTTAATAAAAGGACACTACTCAGTAATTTTCGATATTGTAATTTTCACGGGAATATCACACTCATCCAGAAGACTTGTTACTTTTGCCATTAGGATATCCTGGAATTAAAATAGCAGTTCTTCTTTCTAGTTCCTGTATGCTTATTGGCCATATATACCATACTATAATGTTTTACTTTACTTATTTTTTCGTTAGGTGTGCTAGAAGAGCTTTGACAGTCAAGTTTCAATGGGCGATATTATTCTTTTCTTCTTTCTTATTCTTCTTTCCCTATTATCTTATAATTAGGGTTAGGTTTTTATGCAGTAATAAAAGTGAAAATATGCGCATAAATATGCACATTTCGAAAAGGAAATATGCAATAATATGCATTTTATCCACTAAATATGTGACAATATGCACATGCAACTTAATTTTTACTTAATACGTTATTCTTGAATTAGGTTTTAAAAAAGGAATAAAAACAACATTTAAAATCATGATATTTATTGATAAAATGTATACGTAATACTTAAAATAATTATAAGTATAATCCAAACAAATTGGTTCAATATAATACATTATATAGACCTAAGAGTAATAACTTTGACAAACACTTTTTTTACATTTTTTACTGGAGAATTAACTAGCGGAAACTTAGAACGGATTTCCTCAGCAACTTTATTTAGACCGTCGTCTAAGCATGTTGCATGTATAAGATTTTTGTAAAAAAGTTTTAAATTTATTCCTGCTTTTAACATATAAGGACGCCAGTATTAGTAGATGAGAGCAATAATAGCATACTATATGCTCCATATCTGATATTTACGAATAGCCAGCTTTGTTTTAGCGCTTGTTTTTGTCTTTGATTTCATTCCCATAGACTAGCTCTTAAATTCAAGACATTCCTTATTTTACTTGCATTTTAATAAGAGGTTTTCATAAATAATTTAAGATAGAAAAATTAGTTGTTAACGACAAACATATTTGATAGAGAAACATTTTACCTGTTTTATCTTTCAGTTATATATTACAATTTTACTTTACATTCCTACCTATATGAAAGAGATTATAAAACAAATTGACACGTGTATACTTACTTATTCGTAGTAAAAACTTAAAAAAAATGCCTTTTATTATTTAAGTATTGCACTGTAGTTGAATAAATGAAAAACGCGGCTATACAAAACGCACGAAATTTGTATAGTATCACAATTTACAAGCATCAGGTGCTAAATTATGCAGACTTATGCACTAAACAGTCAAATTATGCACTAAATCGAAAAATCGCAAAAATATGCAAAATATATAATTTTTTATTGAGGCATATGTTCTATTTTAATCTAGTTCGGAGAGATCCTAAGTAAAAACAAAATATTCCTTAAAATAACAAATATGCATTACTTATAATACTTGCCTGAATTTATCGTATTTTGAAAAGAGTATAAATTCCACAAGAAACACAGACACTTTTTTTGCAAAAAAGTATCATGATAAAAAGTTGACATTCTTATAATAGCATGCTTTAAATATAATCATTTTGACACAAAAAATCAAGTTGAACAAATTAATCCTTCTGAGAGTACACTTCTAATGGCACTAAGTGTAAGTAGAATATAGGGTGTCTCAGGAATATAAAGACGGAGTTGCAGCAATTGCAAAAGTAAATCCAAAATATGAAGTCTATCGTACATAAACCGCAGAAAAAAAAACAAAGTATTCAATTGGCCTTACGCCGGGCCTGGACTAACTGGCGCGGTACAAAGCGAACGAAGACTGCATACAGGCATGTATCACCATTTTCCTTTTAAGCAAAGAAAATTGCATATCTCTATACGAGGTTACTAAAAAGTAACTACTAACAATACTACATAATAAAGAAAAAAATCATGAATTGGTCTTTTTTTCCAGCTGCTATCAAAATTAATTACGAGATAAATTTTTGATTAATTTTTAACAACGTTAGATGAATCATAAGTAAATAGTTTGATATTTACTGTAAAATGGCCACAATTTTTAGAATGAGCTATTATAAACTACAAACTTAAGCGCAATGACTCCTATTGTTTGGAAAAACATTTCTCTTAGACTCCCACCGAAAAAGTTAGCCAGCTTTGTAAAAAGCAATCGATCATCTAAATGCGTTGTTGATATTAGTTGAGCTACTACAGTTCCCGACGCGTCTTATCAATAGTTTGGTTGTTGGTTTATGAATGCGCACTTACATATGTTCATACGATTATAAATTGTTTGCACTGCATTCTTTAGTGTTTCAGCGAATATAAACATACATTCAGTCAGGTTCGTAACATAATTTTCCGATATAAAAATTACGTACGAAAATTAATAAATTTATAAATTTTTAATTTCTTCGTTATTATAGTATATTTAGGTGTGATCCTGCTCGGAGATTATGAAATCTCCTTTACTTATTTTAAATTGACTCTGAAATACGCTCGATTTATGACTTAAAACTGGTATTAGTATGTGCAACCCTTATTAAGTAGAGTCCCTAATAAATGTAAATATTCGAATAAATACCCGAGCTATGCCTTTCAATAATTAAATTCGAGAGTTTCTACATGAGCGAACAAGTACTATATTCTGATTAAATTCGGTAGAACTAGTTATTTGGATCAAGAACGTTAATATTTTTTTTGTAAAAATCTGACCGAAAGATGGACGGTATCAAAACAATACAATGATTAATTTTCCCATGATACCATAACAGATAGCTATATGTATGTATGTATACCTACACATACATATATAATCAAATTTACAAGGGCTTGTGTATTATATTTCCGCCCGAATTATTTCCTTTGATTAGACCTCTCTGAACGGACCATTTTCGGTAACCGCTTAAAGTCATTAGCGAAATTAAATTGTCTTTGTAAGCAGAAATATGTACATATACCGAGAGGCAAATGAAAATCATGGCAATTTGAGAGGATAGACCTGGCAGATTTTGCTAAAATCAATTTATGTAGCAGCGCAATGATTACATACATTGCTCCAAATAATGAACTTACAAACTTACTACATTAGATATAGGTATGTATTATAAATATCAAATTAATAAAAGCACACTTAATCATGTATACATATGTACCTAAGTACATATGTATATTCATAGAATCCTTTGTAGTAGCTTGTGGTAAATTAGATAACAAATAATGGCTCGAAATAAATTCAATTTATTTATACTTCCGCTAGACATAAAGTGCAATAATCTAAATGTTTATTCATTTTTAAAACGGCTAAAAACTTTTACAACCGGCGTTTATTTTACGAGCTTTTACACTCTATATATACCACGATTCTAACTCTAAAAATGTCTAGGATGCATTTTTCACATTTTTCAATCAGTTATTCTAAAAATATAGACGATGACCTTCTTATAGATTTTCATATCTAAAAAACTGATGTTGCAAAAAAAGCTACGAACATAAAACAACTAATCTGTCAATATCATCTCGGTTAATACACGTATATTGAACTTAAGTAGAGCCATCAAATTGTCATAAAACAGAATGGAGTTTTTACAGTCAGGAAATTCTCACACGAAAATTGTCATGAAATACACAATATCTACAAATACGTTTTATCTTAACAAGAAAGTTCTAGACAGGTTGTAACAACTAAATTCGAGTTTCTCGCTTCTGTATAGCTTCCAACAATTCTTATTGCTCTGGATATTGTATGAATAGCATGTTGATTTCTCGCTGATATTGTGTACAACATTCAAACGACAACCGTATTTATTTCGGATAGCGCATATCCTAAACTTCAACTCACCAACGTTGCAATGCATTTTGTTAAGAGGAACCAGTACAAAGAAGGTTTCGGATGTTTTCAGTTACTAGCTTTGTCAAAGTTCAAACACGCTCTTCAAGTATGTTACAATGTTTTGAACTGTTGAATATATTTATCTACGAAATTTGTATGTGCTGTTATTTTAGTAACACTCCATTAAGAAATGAGAACTACCAAGTAGCGAAACAAGAATAAAAAGACATGAGATTCAAATATATAGAGTGTCCATTTAAGATTTGGTCGTCGATTGCAGCTATGTCGTTAACTCAATAGAAATTTTGATTAACGGTATGTTAATGAGGATAAAAGGACCACATTTTAAAATCAATTTGTTTGAACTGATTGTGAGTGTACTTTCAGATACTTCGTTCACCCCTAAAATAATGTTGCTTTAACATGCGACGTTGCCAAGTTATTGCATTTTTTAAATATTTTTTTGTCGAAATCACTACTTTAGTTAAACTTTAATTCCCGCGTCATATTTCGTTTATTTTTAATGAAATATTCCAAAAAGTTTGAACAGGAATCATTATAAGAGTGGAATGTTTTGTGTTTATTATACAGGGTGTCGAAAAATATTATTTGAATATCAATACCTTCAATTTTATTTTATGCCATTTTTCTTAAATGGAATGCCCTCTATCTATGTAGTAGTATGTAGCGATAGAGTATTTATTTACTTTTAAAAATGACACCAATATTTCCACTTTTACCTTTGACTACTTGATTTTAATTGCAATTAAATAAATAATTACACTGGTCAACACTAATTTTATTGCCAACAATCTTTGAGCGATTTCCGAGTAATTTTGTGGTGCTGATTACGAATATGAAGTTCATTTTGCTGGATTGGCTCTATTTCGGAAGGTAGTAAGTTAATTATAATAAAACAATGAAAACAGTGGTACCAATAAGAAAATGCCACAAAACATGACAATATTTTCAGAAATGTTAACACAAAACCAATAAAAGCCATAGTGCTGTTTATTCGGTATAATAACAATGAATACAGTAAATAATTGGGAAAAATTAAAAGTACTTCATAGGTAAAAAGCGCCGTTTATACATATGATGTTCTTTTTTGTGGATTGTTGTCAGCAACATCCCGTTAAAGACCCCAGCAGTATTTTGCCATCATATGCTTGTTCCACCTACCCTGATACCTTTCTTCCATTACTTTTACATCGTGGTGGAATCGTTCCCCAGATTAGATCCCCCAGATTGTTGGGAAATTTATTCAAGTGACTATGAAGAAAGTGGAGTTTAATGCTCATATTACCACTTAAGTTTTTAAAGTTTACTAACATTTGTTGCACCAGTTCTACATAATGTTTTTCTTAATCGTCCGTCTGAGTCCTGCCGCCTGACGAGCCCTAAGCATCCACCCGAGTCCAGTACATACCTACCGCTTACGTAAGTAAACTAAAACGTTTATTTTCGTTTTTTTTTTCATTTCAAATAAATTAAAATATGACATTTTCCTCTTTTGTTTTTTATATTTTTTATAAAATTATCTTTGTTACGAATTTTCGAGCTAGTAAATGGCTAGTCTCGTTTCTTTTTCATTTAAAATTAACTAAAAATATGAATTGCGTTAACTCTAGTAGGACTCGGGAGGACTCTCCACTATCTCAAAAACTAGAGCCAATTTAGAAAAACTTCTTTCATTTTTGAATTCAGCAGACCTGAATTACACTAAATTCTTTAAAAAAATACTTGGCAACAAAAAGTTGACAGAATTTTGTTGTGCGGTGTTATCCATGTTTTTCATGCGTTTTGATTTTTTATAATAATTAGTGGTAGTTATTTTACTCCTAATCACAAAATGAAATGATTTATTAATAATAATAATAATAATAATAATAATAATAATAATAATAATAATTCTTGCCTTAGCATCCCCCAACAGCTTGCGCCAATTACAGGGGGCATCGGCTGGCCATGAGTTATTATTACGCCTGCGGCTGTAGACCGACTTAAGATGTTATCTTTCCGCATTTGCCGTGGAATTTGGGAAACTACAGAAAACCAAATTCAGAAAGACCGCATCGGATTCGAACCCGATACCACCAGACTGTGAAGCGAGCGCGCTAGGCACTGCGCTACACAGCTGGCTATTATTGGTGTTGGTGAATGTTTTGGGAACTATTTAAGAGTGTATGCGCAAAAATATTCAAACAATAGACATTCTGGTAAAAGAATGCTACAGACAATAGAAATCAGACTTAATCCTAGTGGAAGCATAGTTTACGGAAAAAAAAATCAGAATAAAAATAATTTTGAATGAAATTTTTAATCTGCTTGGCGGTGAGAGAACTCTAAATGACTACCTATTTAGTAGGTATTTCAAAAAAATCATGTTTTTGACAATTATGAATCGAAATAAACATCCATAAAAATATTCAGAACTTATTTCTTGTCGGAAAATTTAGAAGAGATTTAGTTGTTGTGCTACGAAAATAGAGATATCAACGTGGCTTTCCCGACTACACCATCTTCAAAGAAATAAGGGCCAACTACAAAATCATGTACTACGCCGGCCAAAATATTGATGCTCCATATGTGTTGAGAACTACCTACCAATATATATTTTGTGGGGATTTGTCGTATCATAAAAATGAAACTTATGCCTGTTAACAGAACGATTTCTGTGAAATGTACACTCGCCTGTAAAGAACACAAATAAAAAAAAAGTCGTTTTCGGTTATTTGCTACTGTGCCCTACGACAAAAAGACAAATTCTTTTCTGAAAATCATTCTCGGTAAGTTCTTGATGCAGTTGCATATGGTATGGATGGAACTTATTGCACTGAAGACACTTTCCAACTGATTTTTTCTTTATAGATCTCTACTTATGTAATTCTGTTAGGCTAATTTGTAGATTTTCTACCACTGAAAGATAGACCGCCAGTTGATTATCTTAATTTAAAATCCTTTTTGTTCTGTTTTGTTTCTCGTACGCCATGCTTCCAGTACGATCAAATCTTTCCTTTAGTGCCTGCAGCATTCTTTCATCAGGATGTCTATTGTTCGGATACTTTTGCGCATACACTCGTGCAGCCAAAAGGCAGTTCCCAAATATAAAGAAAATAATTTGGTTTTAAAAGGTATGTTTACCATCCATACAACACGGTTGTGCTAAAAATATCTTTGTTATTCATAATACGGCCTAATTTTTATTTTTATAAACCTATAAAACGATTTAAAATAATATAAACAACATTAAAATTAACTTTATTATATATTAAACCACATATTAGTGTAGAATATTGCTCTTCAACACTCTGTATAACGCAATATAAACAAAAACCTCGGACAATGACCTAATTCAAATCTCGTGTTGTAGTTGTGTGTAGTTTTAATAAGATTTACAGCTATTTCGTAGTAATTTTGCTTGAGAATTCTTAGAAATTATCCCGCAACAGTATTTTATATATTTTTATGTTAAAACTATGTTGTAAGGCCACCTATATAGCTGCCTTTAAACACCATATACTTCGAAATTCAATCAATATCTAATATTACTTCACGAGAATCAACGATCTCGTTATTTTGATAGGAACGCAAATTTCATAACTCCAAGCAAAAGTAAAGATTGTTTTGTTTCGACGGAAATTCTTTACTAAAATCCTAAACAGATGAACAGCAGGTATTATAAATATTTTGTGAATGAAGTCCAGTAATTTAGTAAACTGTTGAAGGTTATACAAAGAAGTTATTTTGTGGTATTTCTTTTGGAAAAAAAAAGGAAAATAGAAGCAGATGCTTACATAAATTAAATATAATATTAGTTTATTAATAATTGTTATAATATTGGTAAAAGGTTGTTCTAATACATAGACTAATCTCGTCGATCCATATTTTCCAGAACATTACCACACATTTATTTACTCACACTTTATCTGACAATAGCAACACCACAAAATATCTCGCCTTCACAAACAGGTGAATTCTACCTAAGTATAAATAGGTAGCTACTACCGCTTATTTGTCCTTAAACGTGCTAAACGCAATAACATCCGTATAAATTGAATTACATCAGATCCAATTTTACAGTCGGATGCACGACTTGAGTATCTGCTTTTCAGCCAAGCAATGTTTTCATGTAAGCGTGTATAAGTTAATTCGAAAGGGACGACGACATAGTGAAAAGCATTTCGCTTCTAATTTATTAATTATTTTGGACACATTGTCGACGTTGTAAGTCTCTAGACGATAGTACTGCAAAGCAATTATATCTACATATTTACGTAAAGAAGAAGTACATATTTACTTCCTGAAGTATAAATTAACAGAGACGTACATACATGGCTGGTGGTCCAGATACATATAAAGATACAACTAAGTTTCAGATAGACTCAGTGGAAATTTACATCAGTTACTATTAACCAAGAATTTGTTCTAATCAAGTAGATGGATGTAGTAATTAAATTTAAACGTTGTATAGTCTACGAGAAACTGAAAGATTGCAAATTGCAAACGTACAAATACTAAGGAAGTAGTAGAAAGGCTAAGTCGATTTCACCATACCTACTAGAGTGTGACGCTAAATTTTCTCTGCCTAATTCTATTAATTAATATCATTTTAACACAAATTGTTACTTATGGGTGAGGTGGAAGGTGCTGCTCTAAAATGTTATGGTATTGTTTCTTAAATGGCGCCCATACCATACTGCCACCACCTCCCAAAGCACAACGAGACTAAACTTTATTAGATCGTGCCAGTCGTAATTGAATCCATCAGGCCATCTAAATTAAATTTCTTTTCATCGCTGAAAATTTGGAAGTCAAGCAATTCTCCACAATGAACATACTTTTTAGCACAGACACCAAACTCACATTCAAAATCTCAAATTAAAGGATACAATACCAGTTATGATGACGTTCACCGTGTCACAAAGTAAACAGATAAAAAGTTACACCAAATTTTTTAATTTTCTTTAAAAAAAAGAAAAAGAATAAAACTTGCCTCGGCGTAACATTTACGCCTGTAATTAAAGTTCCTGTTAGCACCTGTTAGTAAATGCCGGAGATAAGGAAAATCACTCGACAACTGTCAAAATGTGGATTTCAAACTCTGATTACTGATTACGATCTAGAAATGAAATAATCAATAACATAATTCAGCAGAAAGAGTCACTATTTAATATTCTAATTCATAACATACATTATTATAAAGAGATTGGTAAAAGAAATAAGGGTTCACAATATTTCACTTTGACGTAAGCCATAAAACTCACAAAACATGTAATTTCTTGAAAAACACCGGATGACAGATGCATTAGGTATGAAAAGAAAGATAATAACATCAGCAAGAAGGTCCCAACATCAATTTCCAATGGCCAATTTTCACAAGAATTTCCCATTGCATCTTCCAACATCCGAAACAAGACGAGACAATTCTAATTGACAAAAATTCTCCAGTAGACGTTTTGGAATATGGACAACACGAATATCACCATCATTTGAAGATCCAAAAGAGAATAAAAACTTAATTTTGGGAATTTGAAGTTGCAAAACGTTTCACATTTCACGACGCCACTCAGCCAATTAGAGCACCGGATTTGCGAAAAAACATGAAAAATGCATCAACAAATTCGCATCATTTGTCGTACGAGCCTTCAAACGAGACACCACGTTCGAATTTGCTCCTAAAACACATATAAATTAATAAACAAGCGGACATCAGTGACAGTTGAGGTTAACATAACCTGAAAAGAAGTTTTAAGTGTCAAAACAAACAACACAGTGATTTACCTTCGAGAATCAATAAAACAAGCTCGATTATACCATAATTGAGAGAAAAATCCATTCAAGAGAGAGAACAGCTGAGTTACCGAACCAGATCACACCTGACATTCCAGAGTCCTGACGGACCGGACATACCTGGGAAACGAGGACGACACCGACGACACCATCTATCCGGATCGAGGAGAATCGTCGGGGAATTTTAGTGAAAATTTTTGGATTCAATTTTCGACCAATCAAAATTAATCCTTTTATATCACATGTATCAGGATATCCAATCAACATTTGATTATACTGATAACTACGCCGGAATGTTATCACTAGCGATAACACCCCGGCTGTCACCTGACTTAATGTCATATCACTGCTTATGTAAAACTTGACTGTTTCAGATTTAATTTTCGAAATGTCACGATTTGGAGAACTAAATAGTGAAAATATAGATAAATTGGAAACAAATTCGGCAACTTCTGCAAGCTCATTTAGTTTCTCAAATTGTACTTTCAATAATTGTTCTTTTAATAAATAAATGTTAACCTTAATTTAAAAAGCCAAAAATTTTCTGACCAAATGTCCCACGGACAGAGATAAATCCTCATAAAATTATTTCGTGGTTATCACTGTCCTAGGGATATTACTACTGAAAATTTAAATAAAAAAAGGTCAGTGATTTAAGAGCAAATACGTATTTGTGAGCTGAATTAAGTTATTGAGAATGTCCGGCTACAATAATTTACTTTCGCATTTATCTTAAAAATTTTATCGTATCATTGACCATTAAGCTTACTTTAAGTTAAACCTTTATTACATATTATTGATATCATAACATCATAACAATTCATAATACGTTAGTTAGGAAATATAATACGTTAGTTACATTATAATACGTTAGTTACATTATAATACGTTAGTTACGTTATAATACGTTAGTTACGTTGGTTATGACACGCTAAAATGACAATAAACAGTTTTTGATTTCCATCGTTGTCAATGATACGATAAAGCTTTGAATGCAACTCGATTATTATACGATTTATATAAACCTCGGACGTTTCACAGGCGACTCGGCGCGAAGCGCCTCGTCGCCTGGCAACGTCCTCGGTTATTATAAATCGCATAATAATCTCGTTACATTAATAGCTATTAAATAACAATTAACTTATAATTATAGTCAAATTATAGTACGGCAGAGCGCCATCTAGGTAGAAACCATTATTTCTTAAGAATTTTATGTAATCCACGTTAAATTAATATAATAATAATAATGATATATAATAATATAATAATTTTTTTAATAAATGAATGAATTAACTGTTTTTATTACTTTAATTCAATCTTTCGTTGTGCATCGGAATCTATTATTGATACAAAGGTACCCATTTGCGTATGTGTATAGATTTAAATAAAGTATTTGGTTGTTATCTAAAACACGAATTTTATTGAGTAGATGTTAGTAATTCGAGACGTAAGCGAACCTTCCCACATGAGATATATTCTAAGCCCAAACAAAACAACAAACAAGAGTCTCATGCCAAATAACGAAATTAATCGAACTTAAGTAACTACCTATTATAGTACATTGATGACCTTCTGCTGTAATCCATCTCCTTATAAGTCTAGGAACACAATTTAGACTTACGTATTTTCTAACAATTTGCGAAAAAAAAGTTCATGTAGATGAAGTTTCTCGTTAAACTGCCCACTCCTCTCCTTTTTCGCGTAGTTTTCAACATCCTTTGCCAGTTGCAATTTATGTCATTCCACAATGTCTTATTTATACCGTGGCTCACAAAAACTGACAATTCCTTTCCACGTGTGATAATAGACAGCTTAAATAGTCAACACTACTCCAGTTGAAAATGTTGGGCAATTAAGAGAGCGCGCGCTTTGTTGTATCCTGCGACATAATTCAGAACACTCCGGGAATTTTCCTGCGTGTTAGACAGTCAATGCGTCGAAAAATTGCTGCTTGCATTGAAGTTAAGAACGGACATTGTTATTTTGTATGATTTGTAATTGCTTTTTTTAATCGTGCAATTATGAAGTTAACGTTTACTTTTCTTACTTGTCCTAACGTTTTGGTAAAATAAAATTTCTATTTCAAAAAATTGACCATGTTTTTCAACATAAAAGTTGAATTTTCTCGAAAACGGCCAACTTTAGAGCTCAGTGGTGTAGAAGTTGGGGAGAAAACCACTACCCCTTCAAAATCTTCACCAATTATGACTTCTCACGCACAACTTAGCTTATTATGACTGGAAAATGCTTACAAAAGCTGTTTTGTTTACGATAAACTGTTCCG
>SMLS01065816.1:0-18088 GCA_004785975.1 Popillia japonica | reverse complement strand
TCACGTATCCTTTAACTCTAACTAACTTTACAATCTTATCATTCAAAAAGCATCTTTCGCGTGCACCTGGAAGATAAGTAAGATAGTGTTCAAAAGTGGCAATCGAGGTGATGTCACTAATTATAGACCTATAAGTATTTTACCTAACTTTGGAAGTATATTGTAAATGTAAGCCTTACTTGTCAACCACTCAACATGGATTCGTCTCTGTCAGATCGACTGTGACGAACTTGGCCATCATCACCCAGCAAATCTCTCTAGCGGTGGCCCAATGTCAACAGGTGGATGTGATCTATACTGATTTCTCGAAAACGTTTGATCGCATAGATCATGGCATACTTTTATCGAAACTGGATGCTATGGGGTTATGTTCTTCTCTGCTGAAATTGCTTTCATCTTACCTTAGTAATAGGAATGGGTACGTCGTCTATAATGGTTTCCGATCTCATTACTTTAAGATTTCGTCAGGTGTTCCACAGGGTTCAAACCTTGGACCAGTGCTTTTCAACATATTTCTTAATGATCTACTTCTTAGACTACGATGTGACTCTTTGGCGTATGCAGATGACCTTAAGATCTACAGCACTATCAACAGCCATGCTGACTGCATTAAACTGCAAAATAATCTTTCACTAATTAACGAATGGTGTAAAGGACACACAATATCCAGTTTGTTTGCCTATACGATTGCCAAGATGAAGTTCGGTCATGGGTCCTTCAGAGCTCATCTACATAGACTTCAGATAGTTGATTTCCCTGTCTGTGAATGCGGTTACGAATCTCAAGATTTCTTAGACCATATACTCCTCTCCCAAGGTTTTCTGAACACAGAGAGTCGTTTCTTAGATCTTTAGGAGAGTTGTTAATCCCTTTCCCTACGAAAGTTATAGCCTTATTGACATACAATGGGATCAGAATTTAGGAGATTAGAAAAAGCAAAGGTAAAAATAGTAATAGATAGAAGTAAGTAGAATCCCAAAAATACCTAATGGGCATAGAGCATAAAAAGAAATCTTGCCTTTACGCTGTTTCTTTCAAACTCTACCACTACTAAAGATATCACATTTATCTTTAAAAAATATGCCGCCCGCATACAACTCTGTATTGTACATTTATGTTACGTACGTGAAACTAAGTTTTTTTTTTTATAAAGAAAATACATCTTTCCAACACATTTAAATATACAAACATTCCTGTCAAACACAGTGATTGACTTACATAAATTGTATCAGCGTTTCCCTGCCATCTTCCGCATGACATATTGGCGTAAAACCTTCCTCTTTATTGTTAACAGACATAAATTGTATTTCGATTTAAACCTGCGGGGAAACATTCGGAGATAACTTTTATACCGCAGATTACGACGTTCAGTTTAAATCGAGAGCGCACTGTGTTCTAGCATTCAATATCTTCGTGGTGTGCAACAGAGAGATATTACGTGGATAATTTATTATCGCAGACGAGGTTTCGATGTGACATGTTCTAAAATAGATGAGAAACATTGCAACCATTCTATTCTAGAGACGAATTAGTTACGGAAAAGAAAGCAAAACCGATGCTCTAGCATAACAACTATGTAGACGTTAAGCTTTTTGTTGTTAGATTATATTACGCGGACTACAGATTGAAAACAAACACAGTGTTGTGTTGGATGTATAAATCAGAGTAGAAGCGTTGATTCTTCAGAAAATATTAACTTCAACGTATGCACATACGTCAATACCAGATTTTAGATACGTGAGAACTGATTTTAAATCTTAGCGTGCGAATAATTTTTTCAACTTCAACAATTAAGCTTACGCTGCATTAGAGAAGGCGAACCTAACTTCTAGATTCTTATCCCAAAATTGATCGAAGCATGCTGAATTAAGTCTAGATGTCGTATCGGTCACCGTGTGCTGTATCGAGGTGATTATGTTAACACGCATGTTTTTCAAGTATTAAGCAAGTAAAACTTGACGGCATATAAATCTCATTCGAACGTCATTGTGTTAGGGTTATTATTATTTCCGCAAGATAAGGAATACAAATAATACTCGAGGAGTTAACAAAAGAAATTATTGTTACAAAATTAAAAATTCCTTGACATTTAAGTCATAAAAGAAATGTGGTGGACGTTGGTAAAGCGTTTCATGTTCAGGTCAAAGATGGTCAAACCACAAGCGGATAATGAATACGTAATTGTATTTAGAAACGAACTTCGAACGCCATGCAAAGTGAAATTTATCTAGATGCCATATCGTACTCGTTTAGTATGTAGGAACATTACAGTTATATGCATAATACCCAATGGAATAATATTACTCCTTAGAAGAGATTCAAAGGGCAGTTTGGTTTATTAGGTTCACTGCGTAATGAGGTCAGGTTTTATAATGTTTCTCGTATTGTGTTGTAGATACCGTGGTGGTAAATTCTTTTTATGCGGCTATTAACTAACAATAAGACGGCATAAATTAATAGTTGATGGCTAACTTTGATAGAAAACCTAAATGTTAAAATTTTAATGGAATAACTGCGAAACTGCGTTTTATATTTTTGATACCCATGTAATTAATTAAGATATTTCTCTCAGGGCAGCGATATCGAATTTTTGGTTAATTTTAGATAGTTTAGAAGTCTAGTCTATAGAATGCGGACAAAGGACGGAATAGGTAACATCTTAAGGAATGAAGGAATAGATTTGTACAGTTTGACAATGCTATATTGGAATGAAACATTGAAGCTGATGCTGTGGGGGATTCAGCAGCGATGTGTTCTGCTTGGTGACTTTAACGTACCAGCATTTAATGTACCTGGAGTTGATGATAGGAGATCTAGCATCGTTGTGCACTTGATGGAGCTGCTTGTCTTGGGTCAGTTTAATATCATTAATAATAATCATAACGGGAGAGTATTGGATTTAGTCTTTGGGAGTGCCGATTTGCAGATCGTTGTTATGCGAGATCTAATACCGTTTGTTAATGAAGATGCACATCATCCTGCTCTGGATATTGCTGTCCATATTTATTTTCTTTGTCCTACTTCAAACTTCCCATCCAACAATAATCTACGTTACAACTTCCATAAGGCTAATATCCCACAGATTCGCTCGGAATTGGCACTGGTCGACTGGAGCTTCATAATAACTACTTCTGATATTGACTATTAACACAGCTATTTTACAATAAAGTCAACGAAATTTTGGATAGGCATGTGCCAAAAGTCAGAACATCAAGACGCTACTACCCACGATGGTTTACTGCAAAATTAAGGAGACTACAATATAGGCTATCATAGACGGGTGGAGTCGAGTATAATCACAAACCCTAAGTCGTTTTGGTCGTTTGTCAACAGTCGAAGATCATCATCAAGAATTCCTGCTTGTATGACAGACAACAATATGGATTTAACTCAACCAATGGAAGTGCGCGAAAGCTTAAAGCTGACATGACTTCGTGTGATGACCACATACCTAGTATACTTGTGCGGGAGTGTGCTAAACTCTTCACGTATCCTTTAACTCTACTTTACAATCTTATCATACAAAAATCATCTTTCCCGTGCACCTGGAAAATAAGTAAGCCAGTGTTCAAAAGTTGCAATCGAGCTGATGTCACTAATTATAGACCTATAAGTATTTTACCTAACTTTGTAAAAGTGCTTAAACAGATTTTGTATCAGGAAATATATTGTAAATGTAAGCCTTACTTATCAACCAATCAACATGGATTCGTCTCTGGCATATAGACTGTGACGAACTTGGCCATCATCACCCAGCAAATCTCCATAGCGTAGGACCAACGTCAACAGGTGGATCTGATTTTTCGAAAACGTTTGATCGCATAGATCATGACATACTTTTATCGAAACTGGATGCTATGGGGTTATATTCTTCTCTGCTGAAATTGTTTTCATCTACCTTAGTAATAGGAATTGGTACGTCGTCTATAATGGTTTCCGATCTGATTACTTTAAGATTTCGTCAGGCGTTCCACAGGGTTCAAACCTTGGACCACTGCTTTTCATCATATTTCTTAATAATCTACTTCTTAGACTACGATGTGACTCTTTGGCGTATGCAGATGACCTTAAGATCTACAGCACTATCAACAGCCATGCTGACTGCATTAAACTGCAAACAAATCTTTCACTAACTAACGAATGCTGCACTTTGTGCAATACTGCGTTGAACATTAAGAAATGATCGGTTGTATCCTACACAAAGTGCTCTACACCTATTACTTTCAATTACGTCATTGGTGTCGATTCAATCGAAAGGAAGCAAAAAGTTAGGGACTTGGGCGTGTTTTTTGACTCTGCTCTAACTTTCTCTGAACATATCTCTTCTGTATGCAGCTCAGCTTCTAAGTTTCTAAGCTTTTTGATACGGTTCTCTCATAATTTTTGGCAGTACTTTAGCTATGAAAACTTTATATTTCGCTAAATATTATCCATTTAGGATGTGCAAAAGCAGTTCCTAAAATACCTCTGGTATGGGACATCTGGTCACTACCCTCAACGAGGTTCCAATTATATATCGTTACTGGATCAACATGGTTTCTTATCGTTAGAAAAGCGTCGCAATAATTATAGTAGCCAATTTATTATCAAATAGGATAGATTCGTCAACCTTGCTTGCTTACGTAAATTTTAATGTCCCAGCGAGAAATATTAGGATGTCAAGTATGCTGTCTAATCCTCGAGCCAAAACTAACATCTTGGTGAAAGCACCGATGTTTCATATGACTATTAACATTAATAAGTCGTATTCTTAGTTGTACGATTATGATAGTATTCAATAAGTTCTCTTTTTTGTTATATTTGTTACATTTTATTTGTACATTTATGTAATATTACTTCACTCGAAAGTTAAAAGTATGTCCTGTAAATAGCCGTTGCTGTTGGACAAATATAGAAGATTATTATTATTATTATTAATTAAGGTTATGAACATCTGTTCTAAAATCAATCTTACGATATAAGTAAGTACCTAATTAAAAAAAGAAATAAATTTATGAGAAATATGATGGCATGTAAAGAAATCCGATCGCGAATATTGAGCCAATGAGCCTATTTCAGGGCAAGAGAAAGCTCGTCGAATAAGTCTAGAAATGTATTTTTTTGAATCGCAGCTTGGTATCAAGATAAAGGCCAGGATTGCTAGAACATTCAGAATGATGAAGGAGTATATTATTAATAAAAATCTTGACCTGAGGTACGACCGAATTTCTTTGTTTGGTGCGCCCAAACACCAACACTGTTGATTTGTTGAAATTGATGAAAAGAGAGTGACGTTCAGATTCAGTGACAAGTACTTCAAGATCATTATTAACATTAGCGATAGCAGTGATAGCAGAGTAAAGTTGAAATTGACAATACTTTAGACATTTAGTTATATTAGAAATATAAATTGCAAATAATAAAGGACCCAAGATACTACCTTGAGGGACTCCAGATGTGACAGATAGCTCATTTGATATTTCACCATTAACACGAACTTCCTAAGTACGATTCTCCAAATAAGATTGAAACACTTTTAAAGAAGTTTGATCAAAAACGCGCAAGATAGCTAACAAAAGCGAATGGCTAAAGGAATTTAGATCAAGATAAGTACCAATCTGTTTGTCAACTACCTTCTTCAGTATTTTTGAAAGCAGAGGAAGAATGGATAGAATGGACCTCAAGTTCGATTTGATTTAAATTTCTGGTGTGGTAACTTTGAGAAATATTGTTCCATTTTATTATATTTTTCAAGTTTAACTGGTCAAAGATACAGTCTGTTCAGTAAGAACAATCCTCACATTGTTTGGGCATGCCTTCCACGAACTTCTCAGAATTAGATGTTTGAAGAGAGTGTCATATTTTTCGAACATGGTGAAATAGTTGTTTTGCGGAAGATATATGCTTTCTTTGAAGTTTACATTTCATGGTGGATCATACATTTTCGATAGAATCCGTGTCAAGTGAATGTGGTGGCCAATCCATGGTGACTACATTTTTCAATCTATGCAAAGACGGTTAAACGCCACAATGGTGGTTAAGTTCCATAAAACAGGACTTCTGAGATCGGTAATAAAGTGGTATGGAAGCTCAAATACAAGTTGGTCACTAGTAGAAGATAAGAACCAGAGATTGTCATTGCATAGATTGGAAATATGAAAAACGGTGTAGTAACCATGGAGTGGCCACCACAGTTACCGGACGGAAATCCTATCGAGAATGTATGATCCATTCCATCATGAGACGTAAACTTGAAAGAACGCATATATCTTCTGCAAAACAGCTATCTCCCGATGTTCGCAATATATGGCGCTCTCTTCAAACATCTAATGCAGAGAAATTACTGGACAGCAAGTACTTACAAAGAATTATCAACAAGCCATCAAGTTCCGTGTGGAACAACCCTGGTGTTCCACTTGTCAGATACTAAATCTTCAAATTGTTAATTACTATTGGAATATAAATTTAATGAGCTACGTAGTTGGACAGTTTTCAAAATCTGTTTCATGGATAGTTGTATTGCAAATAGCAACTGGGCCAAAAAGCTTATGGTTGTAGCCCTTTCAATCGGATTCGCTTCCGATCAGAAAGAAGCATAGAACAATCTGCATGACCTAATCTCGTTAGCAAATTTTAATAGCCAAAACACATCACCAGTAATGACAGGTTGCAGGAAATGAGAATCATTTCCCATTTAGTCTGTTTGGTAATACCAAAATTTTTTGGAACCATTTTTGCTGGTGTCGGTTTTCAGAAATTCTGGAAGATGAAAGCATTCTGCATCGAGTAAATTTTGCTTTCGGAAAATGAACTATAGATATCACTAAGCAGTTTACAAAGCGTGAATTTGAAAATGAAACAACCTCGTTGCCGGTTCAATGCTGTTTCTTCTCCTGATTATGTAGATATTTACATATTTCCAAGATTAATAATTTACTTCGGTGAATATAATTTTGGATTTTGGAACGGGGAAAAGCAATGAGTATCTCTAGTAGCTCAATTTGAATATTAATGTGATACATGCAAAAGCATTCTGCAGGGTTTTTAGGTAAATTATTTTGCAGATAGTAATGTGAAACTGTCATTCCGATAACCATTTCTCATTTCAGTTACACATTTTCGACTCTAAATTGCTTATGCCACATTCTAGTGTTCATAATGTAGTCCTCAATTTTTTCAACTTAATAATGTCACAAATGCAGTCTGCGATGTTTCGTAATCATCTATCTACGTCTAACATTTTGTTCTGCTATCACAGCTTGGGCAATAGCCAAGTATTTTAGTCTTTCCCATTATTAATGCTACACAGACACATTACGAGCATTGTATGTAAAATACACATACATCAGGTTAAGATTTCATATACTTTATCTAATAATAGGTCTAACTCAGTTTGTGTTTCAAATATTGATATGTTTGGCTGGCATTTTTTTCAAAAAACAAATACAAAGAAACGCCTGTTTAAATAACGATAATAATTACACAGAAATCATGTCGAGCGCATAGATATATTAACTTTTCAATTTAGTTTCTATAGTTCCATTTTATGCGTAATAATAGCACGATTTGTCAAGCTGTCGCGTTCGAAATATTTTTAACTTAAAACATACCTCCAATGCGAAACTTTTAAAATACATATAGACTCACAATTTTGTAATGAAACGGAACGTTCCATCAAACTATATTACATAAAACTTACCACGTGTGGACGTTGAGTTCTGCGATTATGTGTTGTTTGTTAATTATCTTTTTTTTTTTAGAGTAATGAATATTTTTATTTACGTCACCCGCTATTCTCCGAAAAACTAATATCGTTTAAAGTTAAAATTACCCTTGGGCGAACGCTTCTGCAGTCTAAAATTACGGTTGTTCGTTCAACATAATTGGCATCTGAAAATGCGAATGATTCAGTTCGAAATTTGCTGATAAATACATACATACAAACATATCTGAAGTAATTATCCGTTGAATACAATTTGCGAACTGAAATTGCAGAAATAACACTTGTATTTAGAGAAAATATGTAGGCGTATGGTCGATTTGATTTGACAGAGTAAACGATTCTGAAAATTTCTCCTGAAGGGATTAATAACTGTAAAATGTAATAGCCGGAACACTTCAAAATTAAATTCGCACTTTAGGAGTGGATATTTAAAATAAGAATATCAGAAGTGAATGAAGTCTAAAAATAAATGTACATAATGCGAAAGATTCCTTTTCACGCCAACTTTAGAATTTATGTAATTGCGGAGAAGCAGTTTCTGTTGCGTTTCAAAAATATGTCTGCAATGTTTGAGTGGATTTAATCCTGTAGACGATTTAGCTCTAATGATATTGTTAAGCAACTTATAGCGCTATGGACTAAACCTACGCCAACCATCTTGGTGGTTCACATTCGATTCCTGCCATCTTCGTATACAGGATGTCCACGATATACAAAGTATGCAGGGGGATGATAGCTATAACGATTTAGAAACAAAAACATTTAATACACCATGGGTCTATCTGTAAGCGTAAACGAGAAAAAATTTTTTTTTCTAAAAAACCTTATTTGGTCAAACTGTACAAGAAAACTCATCCATATTGCTTCTTAAATAACCAAAAAACCATATCAAAAATTTAGCGTTCAAAATATCTGAAAACAACGACGAAAACGAATTATTGAATACTTTGAAACTGAAGCGTGGTGTCATTTCTCTTACACCATACTGTACACGTATTCCATAGAATACGATGCAAGCGAAGCCTCACATGTTTATACGACCTGGAACTACATTAGACCACTGTTTCGTACCATATCGTACGAAGTTAATGGCCATAAGTAGGAAAGAGGTATCTTTGCGTTTTTTTTAATAATATTATGACAATAAAATCGATGTTATGTTGTTAGTTAAGTTAGAGTGAAAAGGGCGTGTTTAATAGCAGCTTTCGATCGCTAAACGAAAATTTCAGTTGAGGAAATTGCATTAAATGAAAACAATGTAATAATAGTGCAATTATGTTAGGGCGCTTTAAGCTCTTTCGTAAAGGCTACTACAAAATTTAGTTCTTTTCTTTTATTTGTGAGAAATTGGTGGTCCTAAAAAGGACCTTTTTGAGAGACAGGAGAAAATGTCTTACAGGATAGGCTCGATGTCTTGCCCATTTGCAAGAACACACTGCTGTAATCGTCGGGTAAATTCTGCACTGATCTGCTGCCGCTGTACAGTATGCGTCGAAGTTTATGACATGAGAAATATTTTTTTTCTCGTTTACGCTTACAGATAGACCCATGGTGTATTAAATGTTTTTGTTTCTAAATCGTTATAGCCATCATTCCTTAAATGCATGCTTTCTATATCGCGGACACCTTGTATACTAGCAGAATTGACTCAAAATATAGTGCCCACCTCCTAGAGTTGTTTAATTTCTGTCTTAAGTCACTGAACATGATGTCATTTCTTTGTTTCTTCCCAAGAGATGGCTACTGCTTATAGTAAAGATTTTGGCATACTCGCTTAGCCTCTTTCAAAAACCAAAAAAAGAAACAAGAATCAGTAAGGCAAAGATTGAAGACGCTGTGCCTCACAGCTAAACGTTTAATCAACACCTTTACAGAGCGTGTCTACAAAATCATCAAACGATTAATTGGCCTGTCAGTCCCTGATCATTCGATTATCATTTTGATCACGACAATTAAATCCTTGCCTAGATTGAAATCAGTTCGAAATATTGGAAAATATTCAAAACCGACTTGATGAAAGCTAATTCAGTATTCGAGCTACATATTTCAGCAATCTTTATCTTCAGATTTGCAATTAATACAAATTTTACTTCAGGTTTTGAGGAAGGTTTCTTCAAGAAAGTTTGTATGCTCCAAACTCTATCTTAAGTCATGCAGATTTGATGGAACAGCAGGAAGCATAGGTCATAACCGCTTGATCATTAGCTACCTCTGATATCCTCGTTCCAGCTACATTTAGAATTCAGTTTGGTCACCTAGATGCAGGTGATGGCCCATCATGAAGGTCCATGCTTAAATATGATTTAGTGGCAGCCTGTTCTTAATTAATCAAATTAATCTTTGCTTTAAAGGATCTTGAAGCTTCGCTTTATAATGGTGTAGTTTCAACTCCTTTCTGACTTCACTGTTTGGGAACTATTTGCTCGGATTTCATATTATCTTAGAGTCACCATAAGTTCTATGGCAGTTGCTCCTAACTCGAACTAGGGTGGTGGTACCGGTTATAGCCACTGAACCAGTTTTAGCCATTTCTCACTTTATCATTCTATAAATAGGGCAAATAACGTATAGTTAGGAAAATAATATATAAATTTGCGGCTAACGCAGTTTCTTTACCCAATAGAAGTAGCACATGCGCGTTACTCCTCATCAGGTTTTCAAACTGGTATATATGTAATTGTCTCACGATTTCAAGTTTCTGTTGTCAATGTAGTTAAGGGACCTAAGATAACAAATTTGCCCACAACTTACGGAAGTATTTACCACGTTGCATAATTTTGAATTAACCATTATATAAGTAGACTATTCTCTATGTTTTAACTCATTTTATCGGTTTTATTTAATATAACCTACAAAAATAGAGGTGGCTATAAATGGAACATTAAAATAATGATTACTCCATCTATAGTCACAAACTGGCTAAAAATGGGAACTTGGTTTCACTAGTTATAGCCACCTCGCCTGTGTTGAGCAGATTTTAACTAAAATGGCATTTAGGTACTAGAATTTTTATTGTATTACAGATGTTTTTGTTTCTAAAATGGCTCCAAGAAAATGTCGAATAAGTTGTAAAGAAACTTAAAGTCAAAGTAAATATTCCCGTTAATGTGGCTATAACCGGTACCACCACCCTAACTAGCAAAACTTTGTTTCAGTACAATTATGGAGGAAATCACTTAAAGAGAACAAATGTCTGTCAAAGATTTTATTGTCAACCAGAAAGCCACCAAAGTCGCATTTGGAGTGCCAAGAACCGAACTAAATTTAACTGCTTTGACCTCATCCACACCAGTTAAGATTATCATTAGGGCTACCGATACCCTTATCTTGTGCCGAAGTTCAAGTGCTAACAGATGCCTTATCTTGCAGGGGTGGTCATGTTCAGGAATTATGATTCCCAACGTGACGCACTTGCGGACTCGGGAGAATCTCATCTGCCCTCCGAAATTTATGACGCAGTAAGTCAGAAGAAGAAAATTGAGAATGATGATCAATAAAATTGATGAAATGGCATCTGCAAGCAATGGACTTATTAAATCCATATAGAATTTACAGTCAGTTTGGAAGCAAAATCAATATCAAAATAGCACCAAATATTTTGAAACTCTTCCAGGAACCTAACTTATATATAATTAAAGACAGAAGAATTAGCAACACAAAAATATCCTATTAATATGTATCAATTTATCTAAATAACTAAAATCAAGTTATATTTGCCAGATATTGGCCAACTTTTGTATAATAAACCCTCATAATTACTACTGCTGTATGTCATTTCTAATTATGTTTAGCAAAAACAAATTCTTTCGATTATGTTTCGCCATCAAATTAGTACAAGATAAAAACTTGAAAGCCATCTACATCAAACTAACACTAAACATTGGCTTCGGCATTCAAACAGCGAACAGTTCCAAACTATTATTTTTTTTCCTGTCTGTTGAAAACATTTCTGGATACTATCCAAAATTATGTATTCCCAACCATAATTTAATCTAACAGGGGAAATAACTTAAATTACACGAGGTAGTCTCTGAATTTTCTTTGTTTTACAACCGAGAAATAAATTACCGAATGGGAAATAAATCTTTCGACGCTCTCAGATCTACATTACAGGAGCAGGCACTAACTCCGTTTAGAATCTATCGCGTTAGTTGCGGATGCCTTCTAACGCTGTTGTGCTCCGAGAAGCTTCCTTCTTTTTTTTTTGGAGTGTTGTCTTTTTCTAATGCAGCTTTCATGCTATATATAATCTAAAATGAAAATGATTTTAGAGGTAGGAATGTGCAAAATTGACGTCACTCAACGAAGAAATTGGACTATTTACTGCTTAATTTATTTCGAGATATATGTTTCATAATCCTAGAGACTCTAAATAAGGATATATTCATTTTTTTTAGTAATTATTACATCAACTTGCTCAGTAAATATCTTGAAACCAGCATTAATTTTATTCAGTTCGTTTGGGAACAGCGAGGAAGGTATTAGTTTAATGGAGTACCAAAGGGAGACCTACACGAGATAGTCTCAGGATTCGTCTGAGCAAGGAAAGTTTCGCCTATTTTTATTGAGAAAAACGGACTGAGATTGCTTACTGGAATGTTGGTTATTGTGTACAGAATTAACTCTCCATGCAAATACTATGAAAGTGCATAAAAAACTTCTGAGCAGTTCTGAGCCGGCTTGAGGAGGTCGGCTAGACGAAGTCAGATAAAGTAATTAATTTTGGATCACCTTAGCTTTCTATGCTTCTATGTGAGTCTCCAACTACGCAGCCAATTTTTATTCCAAATTTGAAGATTTAGTATCTGAAGTGAATCATGCTCCTCATATATCCCAGTAGAATTGACTCCAAATACAGTGCCAGTCTCCTAGAATTATTTAATTTCTGTGTTCAGTCATTGAATGCCAATTTAGCCAAGTTATCTGGAAGTTTTCTTCCAATAAGGTTGCTGGTAGTGATGCTATTTTTTCCATATCTTCCTAAGAGATGACTACTGCTTATTTATTTTTCTCGTTCTCTATTTCTTGAACAGATCCCAAATCAATTTAGTTGGTCCACCTATGAAGTCAGTAATGCATCTAGGCTGCTTGGCTGTTGTATTCATGGATTTGAGTTGGTCAAACATGCTTCTTCCGACTAGTGCAAGATTCGATTATGGAGTTACTAATTCTGGGACAATTTTACACTCAATTGTTTGGAGCCCCACGATCCTTCCTCGATATTTCTTGTTTCGCCAAACATTTGTCATATTCACGGAAAATCTTCAATCTCCTGGTATAAATCTAGAAGATAGCAAAGATGATGCAAAGGCAAATCGTTCCAAAATTACTGATTGACTACAACTGAATGTTGAACTGATTGAAGGTATCTCGCTTGATCAAGTTAGGTGGATCAAAAGAGTGTAATGCTGGTTCGTCTATATCAAAGGACTAGACTGCTACTGTTGAACTATCCCAAACCACAATACTCAATTTTAGCTGGCTGTTTCTGTCTGGCTTAAAAATGGAGTTCTGAAGATCAAAATGTCAACGCTACCGATATTTGGAAGAAGGTCTACACCAAGAATAATAATTTTTGGTGTGTTAGATAATCTTGGCATCTTCTAGTGCAGAGCCTGCTTGACAGAATTTGCTAACAAATTTAAAAACATTTGCCAGCGAAATGTTTTGAATGAGAACAGACTACGAAAAAAATTCCAATCAAAATACTACCGGAAATCCGAAAAAACACGGAAATAACTTCCTTGTTTTTTCAGAATCAAATCAACGACACCTAAATTAACGCCGTCCGAGAAAATACCTCCTATTTTACTTTAATAATCGAGTTAATTTGCGTCCATCACGTCCAAAAACTTCGATTAAGTTGAGATGGAAGAAAAAAAACTTCGTTTCTAATTCCTCCTCCAGGGAGCAGGATTTTTTCGGGCACCTAATATCCCCAGCTTGAAAATTAAATTATGCATATTTCTCTGCGTGACGTCCTAAGAACCTCGCCTATAATTTTTGCGTTTTTTTAAGGAGACAATTACGACACCCTTGTCAGAACTTTTTAATACCTATTCCATAGAACCCTATAATAAATTTATTAATTTCGTTACACGAGCAAATTCAGAGTATAAAACTTAATAATACAGTCTTCGGGGTGCTGTGTACAATTCATAAAAGGGAGGAAAACAGTTTCGAGGTGAGTAGGAATTCAGCGGTTCCTCAATAGTGTAACGTAACAATTTAGTGGGGCAGTCAATAGGATTTTTTCGGAGCAAAATTTTTTTCAATATTCTCGTACGTCAAAAGCATATTATTCCAGTGACTAATTATGTATTTTTGGTTAGTATAATGCTCTTAGGTAGCGAATGTATGAAAGGTACGTATTGCGGGGAGAAATCATAAATCATACGGTACAAGGGCGGGAAAAACTGCTATATCTAGGGTTTAATAGAATACAATACAGTCTGTTTAGGAAAGTTTGGGTTTAAAGTGCTTAGATATATGCAAATATTCTCCTGAAACCGATCAATTTTTGCAACCAAAGATGTCGTTCCACTATAAACAATAGTGAAACTCCATCCCTTTACATACGTTCCTATGTTTTCGTAGACCCTTTTTTTGCAATAAAAAAAAAGAAACTGTAGTATCGACCGATTGAAAGAACGAAACGTGTGCGACACGGTACGGTTCCTCATACATTGTAGAGAAGATGTTGGTTTATTTTGACACGGTCGCAAATAGCTTCCCGAACTACGGCGAACGGGTAAACAATATGCCGCTGGTGAAAACGAAACGTTTCTTTTTTTTCTCCTGTCGTTATTCCTTTTTTTTGTCTTCTTCGTTTCGTCGGAAAGTAAACATAAATTGTTTGTTCGTGCTAGATGCCTGACGATTGTTTATAAATCGTTGCGCTACGGATTTAACCGTAGTCAGGGAAAAAATTCGATATTGTTCTGAAGAAGTTACAAAAATGTTTACTAGCGGATTGTTTTTGGTTCATTCACAGTTTGTGTGCTACTAAATATCCTGTAGTTCCAAGGTAATAATAATAGAACACAAGAAAGTTTCTCCGAAATGGTTCTGCTTTCAATTATTTAAACAGTCTGGTTTCACAATTTTAAATTTGTAAAATATCTGCTACTGCCAAACCATCAGGTCTACAAACTTTGTTCAATTTTTTTATGTTCTGAACATAATGAAATGCTGTTATCTACTTGGTAGTTGGTCACTGTTAATTTTAGTTGCTATCTGCATTTTTTCTAGTTCTACTCTCTATACTTCATATAGTCTGTTTACGATAACAAACGAGGTACGTCATCAATACACGTCATAATGGCGGTAACCATTATTGCCATATGTTTTCTCTACTAGGTTATGTATTAAATGATGGCTCATTGACATTGATTATTTTTGGGTATTGTATAGGTAGCTACTTCTGATTTTTTGGTTATGACGTGGCTCGTCTGCTATAGTAAACAGACTATATCAACCAAATATTATAATCCACTAGATATTATGGAACGAACATTACTGACGGACCACATTTATTGTCAGAAGGAGTTCTAAATACACGTTAAACATGCTGTAAAGTCTGTGACAACAATT
The DNA here is from genome assembly GCA_004785975.1 of Popillia japonica. Classification (NCBI taxonomy): domain Eukaryota; kingdom Metazoa; phylum Arthropoda; class Insecta; order Coleoptera; family Scarabaeidae; genus Popillia; species Popillia japonica. The sequence goes on along the minus strand of SMLS01065816.1, from coordinate 2,793 downwards.
TCTGAGGTGTTTTATCAGTCTACTACAGTTTCCTGGGCGGAATATGTATTATGCAACATGGGCAACAAATAGTTTTGCACAAGCAAGCTTTAACGGGCCAAAAAACTCTTTGTTCAGAAAGCTTTTAAACACTGACTCAGAACCTTAGTCGTCCGATATTTCAAATCACCTATAATGCCTCCAAAAGCGTTTATTGGCAACCTATCGATAGATTAAACAAAAAGTAAACAAGTGAGCTATGGCACGATGGGCAGTTTGATCGGTGAAGCATATGGTAGGGTATCTTTCATTTGACAATGAAAATAAAGCTTCAATCCGAGTTAAATTTAGTTTGCTAAAAGGAAAGGTATACTCTGCGTTCTAGTCACTACAAAAAGCTTTTCCATTAAGGCAAATACTAACCAGAATAACAAAATAGGCTCATAATTTGGATCACTACCCTCGAACGTCCAAACCTTAAACCTTTCTTATTCTTCGTTATTAAATATTAATTGCTCATTGGCTTTAAATGGCAAAGGTAGTCAATAACCAGTTGCATAAGCTGTATTACTTCTAATAATTCAGCACCAATAAAATTGGAACCGTTATACATTTTGGTATATGTAGATCGGATTCGCGTAAAAGTTTGGCATTGTGCAAGGGGTCAGGTTTGGCCTGTAGATAGTAGATGTCAAATAATGACCATTCACCAAAAATAGCCTTATTCAAAACCGTACCGATTTCGAGGTGAAAACCTTCAAAGTTTCAGAAAAAAAGTGGCATTTAGTGATTGTGATATTGCAAATAAACATCAAATCCTTCCGAACTTTCTCGTTTTCCTCGAAAACCAAATCAATAAATAAATAAATAAATAAATAAATAAATAAATAAATAAGAAACATCTCATACTAAATCGCCGTGCCAAATTTTATTTTCATCGTAGAAGTAAATTAGCTTAAAAATGGAAAAACCCATTTTTTTTCTGGAGCTTTGAAGACCTTCATCTCGAAAACGGTACAATTTTGAATGAGGCTATTTTTGGTCAATGGTCATTATTTGACACAAAGCATTTCTCATAATTAATGAACCACCCTGTATATTTCGAAGTGATTGGTATCTCTAACACTTTAAATATTCTTTTTGGTGCAAGAATCCTGTTCTATCACTTACATATATCATATAGTTGCCCAATCAATACCAACAGATCAAACTGAACCCATAAATGTGAATATCCTGTCTAAAGACCTAAATGTAGAAGTTTTGATGTTAGTTTCGGTGTAGATAAGATTCATTGATCAATTCTAATCAACTGATCAATTGATAAATATAGCACAATGATATTGAAGGCTTCCGCGGCTCTAGTCTCCATTGTAAGGGTTTCCGGGCGTTGGCCGTGGCATGGTTTGTAATATATTCAGTACAAAAAATGTGGGTGGTGGCTGAGGGATGTTAGAAGGCGACGGTGACTCGACGTGTCAACCACGCTAGAGGCAAAAACCTTCTGACCAGTCAGACCCTTCTGGTACTCCTAATATAGTTTGGTTTATTGTAATCCATAAATATTTAATTTGTTTGTTAACTGAGAAAATATATTTCGAATAACTGTCTGAAGAACAAAATATCTGTTTGAAAATTTTGGAAACCTACCGCGATGAGCTTAGCATCGTTTAGAATTTGATAACGTCTGAGATAATGCCCTTAAACAAGTATTGGAACAACCAGATGCGGTGTTCTTGGATATTACGACACAACTTTTGGTTCGGCAGCCCGATTTGTAAAATGATCCAAACTAGCATGATCCCAGATTATTGCTTCATATACGGGTGCCTAAACTTTCGTAAGCTTGCAGGATGGTGTCGCATCTTTCAGTGGACAACTACAGACTAAGGTCAAATCAGGTGTTATGAAACTGGTGCACCATGCTTGATCAGGAGTGCCCCAATTCAGGGATAACTATCCTTAAAGACTTTGCTGTTATCCTAGTGGGAAAACGATGTAGAGGTCCATATGTCAGCATTTCGACATCTCAAAATTCTCTTAATAAGCTAAATTTCAAAGTTGAGAAGACACCATCCTAAAATCATATTTCCACAAGTTGTAATGTGGTTAGCGTAGATTATAAAGACCAAATAATATATAATTTCATTCGGTTGAAGCTACACTAGCTTAATCGGACGATATATTTAACACAAACATACAATCTTTACGACCGACGCATCGTATATCAACTGAAGGGAGTTAATTCACGATCGTTTTTAAAACACTCTAGACTCGAAATGTTCCAACTTATAAGTAGCGCTGACTAAAACTGTTACTACTAGCCGCGCTTCATTGCTCTTGCGCCTGCACCGAACATTCTCTATAAAGCTTCCAGATTAGGTCCAAAATTAGAACAATAAATTTTAATAAGCGCCACACACTCCACACATTTACAGATAGCGGAATAACGGACGAAAATAGTATATGTAGGTGCTTCTGCATGTGTGTAGCTAGGTTTAACCGGGGATCCTCTCTCTGGCGTGGGCTTATTGAGGATACATACGTATTATTTTTATACAATATACATCGTACAATTTATGATCCATTCTGCATTTTGTTTTAAATTATATTAAAACAATTTTTTTAGGATCATTCTGTAATCAACAAGGAAAAAAGTACAAACACTTCTTTACGACATGCAGATTTTATAGATCAGATAATGAGAGATCCTTGGCACACGGAATTTACGTGGGAAATGTAGTAAATATTTTCGGTACCCTCGTAAAATTTTTTATTATAGCGTCGTTTAAAAATCATTCTGTTATGTGCGCACCA
>ML218239.1:0-31684 GCA_004785975.1 Popillia japonica | reverse complement strand
CGAAAAATACGTATGTCGAATACCTACAGATTTGCAATAAATTTTTAGGCACACTCATCAGCTTAGTTGCTGACTATTTATTACAAAGAAAACGACAAATTATAAGAATACATCTACATATAATTTTTGAAATTAAAATTATACATTTAAACATAAAAATGCTATCCTATGAATACACTATGTAGATATGTAGTAATTTCAAAACAAGAGAAGTAAATATGTATAAAAGTGTTAATTTATATAAGTAGATCCATAGTATATGTTATATATATATATTTGAAGTAGGTTTTAAGAAATCAGTGATATTAGTTTGATGACAAATTCTTTTTCTTTTCGCGTAAAATTTCTTCGTAACACAAAATCGACTGTTATTCTTCGCTTGGTTATCAATATGCACTCTTCATTAGCATCTATTTCCATTAAAATCCGAATTCCATCATCTATAGAATTAAGAGCCTAAGTTAGATTCGGAACCATCATAAGGTTTTCCCATGGTACCGATTCAGAATCATCTTCTTCTTCAACTTTGTTCTGTTGTTGCATTTCAATTAAATCATCAAGTGCAAGCTCTTGATCATGCGACCCCAAGAGTTCGATGACGTCTTCACTGTCAACTTCTAAATTAAGTTGGCTTGCTAAAGTGACAACATCTTCAACTGCGTCGCTGACCTGGTCGATATCTGGAGGGTCTGGAATTGCCTCAGCAGTATCAATAAAGAAAATTGGAGAGAGCTTTTTCCAAACGCCCTTCAATGTTTTGCAAGAAGCTTCGGTCCACGATTCTGCTATAATTCTAATAGCATCAAGAACATTAAATTTACTCCAGAAATCCTTAACTGACAAGTTATTATTTTGGTTCATAGCTTCATTTAAATGGACGAATGATCGCCGAGTGTAGTAAGCATTTCGATGAGCTATAGAGCGAAGAAGGGAAGTAAAGAGAAATTACGTATCTGCGAATTTACGTAAGTAGAGTATACGTAAGTCGAGGTATTACTGTATTTATAATTTTCTCTAAAATTAAAAGCGAATAGTACTGCACACATACACTTATATAATTGCATGATCCGGAGTTTTAAATACAAAAACAATTATTCTTGTTTAACATAATATATAATTCCATACACATTTTTGTACGGGGCTTATCCCCAAATATTCATCCCCAAATATTATTATATTATACAATAGTATTTTTAAAGCTTCATCTCATTATTTAGTCAATATACAAAGACATCAAACGACTAATTTGATTATTAAAGATAGCAATTCTCAGCACCATTTTAAAATAATAGCATGTCTATATAATATGAAAATGCTACGCAAGCATTCTTTTGTGCGTAACCAGAAAGAAGCAACTATTTAGGTACTCGAGATTTTAAAGGATGACGTGTCAGCGATTCTCAATTGAAATATCCGCATGCTATTTTTCTAATACAATATCATTCCGCATTTAAGCAAGCTACTCCAGGAGACGACTATCTGTTAACACACACATCTGTTAACACACAATATATTTAATTTTAATACTTAATAATAAATAATAACACACGTTTTCCATCGGAGAAGCTCTATAATGCTCTGTTCGATCGTTACGACAATCAAATGTATTACAAATCAACGGTATTACGTAGTATTTGAAATTATAATAATGAGACTACAGACAAGATTATATTACATCTACATACCATGAAATGTATTCATATGTCCGAAAACCGCTTTTTCTACTTTTATTAACCAAGAACGTATTTAGTTTTCAAGTTTACCTACAAATACGTGTAGTTACACGATATATTTTACAATACTTTGTGTTCTATCGATAACGATGTTTTGATTCATTATAAATGACGACAATTATATATATTGCATTTAAAATAATAAAAACCAATATAGCTAAAGTATAAATTGAGATATTACGTGAATGTTAGACGCCAAAAATCGTGAACTACGCATCACTATGTATGAAAAAGTATAGATCACCCACAATACAGCAGCGCGAACCGGGTAACTGCACACAACATCCTCGATTCGCATTTAATTTGAAACAGACTGTACAAGTACACTAGTATGACTAGTATACTGTATTCTCGTAGAACTTCTCAGTTTTGCGTCTAAGTATTTAAATATTATTTTGTTTACAAATATATGAAAATATGCAGTACCTTCCATTAAGAAAGTGTTTCTATAAACTTAATATTCTAATGTTGTCAATTTTTAAGCACTCCATAGTTCTGATAATAAAGTAGTTTGCAACTCATAAATTTCAATACATTTTATGTATTTATTCCATCTTCAATTTGCATGGCACTTTTTATCACTTATATCGCAATAGTCGGTATTTAACTTTAACTTTTAAAGTGGTTTTGATAACTAGAAACATATTTAAAGAAATTTTGATTAAAAACTTGTTAAATCTGTACTGGACTAACCAAATAAAAAAAAAACAATAAATTTTCTGCTGAAGCCATAGGTAAGTCAGCAGATTAAATCATATTTGGTACCTTAGGAATAAACACTACCAAGGATGTAGAAGATTATCTTTTTCTGTGGAATGTATCGTATTATCTCATTATAAAAATGTAATTTATTGATATTTATGTAACAAAGATGAACAATAATGGTTAAATTGAGAAAGACGTGAGGAAAAATGTCGAGGCAGTGAAACCATTTCTACACCTACATACATCGTTGAGGAGATATAGGTGTGGGAGTTTTATGATAAATTACAACATATTACAGTAAAACACCCTGAATATAATTATTTAATAGTAACAGCCTCCGCTATAAAACCAAGCAACTTGACGAAAATATTGATTCAATTAAAATGAAAAAACATACAGATGGAGATGGGCAGAATAGGGACCGCTTGATAAGACGAATCACAATATAAATAACTATTTATCCTAAACTTTAAAAAAGAGAGCAAAAAACAGCAACATTTTGTGCCAAAAACTTCAAACACTTGGCCAATGTTGGAAGAACTTACGAATTGCATTATATTTAAATTGATGTGCAGACTAGCTAATTAATTGGAAAAGAAGCCCGCCATAACATCGTTTGTGGGGCCGGAACCGTTTTGCGGAATAGCGATGAGCACCTGTGAAGCAGAAATACTGGGGGAAATACTCTCTTTGAAACCATTACAACTACTGCAGGTTATTAAAACCCTTAAACTGGATGGGGAGCTGTGCGTAAATATCAACAACTTATAACTCATCTAGGGGGGCACAATAAATCATTGGATCGCTGTGCAACATCACGCTGTACTCAAATTCTAAAGCTGAAGTGCAGACTTCAGTATTATAACAAAAGCAACAAAGAACATTTATGCAATACCTTTAAATGCCCGCTAAAGTTGATTTGGAAATATCCGGAAAACCTGACAATTGTCGCCAGGCGTAGACGCGTTTGTAGTTAAAAGAACTCAAAAATCAGTAACAGTTAGCAATAGTATTCTACTGACCTATTTGGAAAAAAAAACATTATTATCAACGCTTTTCACGTTTTGTGATGTCTTGCATCGGTGAAACTCCTTGGGAATGCTTTTGGTCATATGTTTTCATTGTTTAGACTTTTTGTAGAGCATAGAATTTTCTATTAAATGTCCTCAAGAATACTACTCCAACACCAATCAGGAATATGTGCCGTAGGTTAATTGTATCTGTTTTTAAACAGACCGTCCATCAAGTACGTACTATACATACATACAATTAGTAGGGTGTTGGCAAAATCTACTAGCTTTCCCGAATCTCTCGGAATCAGCTTTGGGCGGTGATAATGGATGCTTTTTAATGATAACGTAGAGGAATGGTAGATATCTAAGATTGACTTGTCTTTGACCAAATTAATTATATTGTATTTATAATTTTAGCGTGAAAAAATTAAATAACGTTGTCTAAAAAATCTATAAATTGGCTGAATTATGTTAGATCGTATTAATGTATCCGTATGTTTCAAAACAACTGGAGCATACGCTAGACTTAATACGATATACATAATAGCATAGGTATTACAGAAACTAAAAATGGCAACCATTAAATAAATAAGCACGATATCCATAAACATTAACATGTATCCATTTGAACATTCACATATGATAAATTTCAGCGAACTGGAAATCATAAAAATATTGCATTGTACACATGCGACATCATGAAACGCAGTGGTGAATCCTACCGCCTGCAAATTAACAACGACTTCTTGAATAGCAAAAGAGGGTATTCTTTACGTGACGTACACTATAAAAATATTAAAATACCTACTACATTAATTGTAGGTTGTATAGAACAAAAGACAATAACAGCAATGTAATTATCGCATTTTTATTGTTCCATCTGAAAATTACTGGTCTTTGTATTAACGTTGGTTTGACATGGCGTGTAACTTTTAACTGATGATAGATCCGTCTATCTTATATTCACACTTGGCTACACACCAATGTATGCCTGTGTTATGTGTATAAACAAATATTGCAGTGCGTACATGCACCGCGGAAGAAAAAAACCACGCAGAAAATGTTTTGAGAATCCGTAATTTACGAGAAACGTATTATTTTATACGCAATAAAACAAATCCGATGCTTAGCGGAGTTTTGCCACATATAATTTACTGCAAAACTCGAATAATACCACTCTTTAGACTATAAAACGAATATTTAATACTCTGAGTATTTAGATATGTTATACTGAACATTAGTAACGAGTTTCCTCCAAATGTTATGCTGTAAGAAAAATGGGAACAGATACACTAAAAGAGATAGTAGTGCCTATTATTGGTTTAGATTTTAGTATAAATTAGCAGTATTTAGTTAATGGTTGTATCTGGAACAGCTTGGTATATTATGAGGGACACCTTTGAATTAGGCAAAAATCAAAATGACAAGTATCAGTAATTGCTAGTTGTAAAATCCAATGATCAAAGTGACTTAGTGGCACTTCAATGATTGGTTGGCATATTCTTTAAATCCTTCTCAACATGATAAATGTGGTATGATGACATAGGTAAGGATCGAACGGATGTGTGTCTACCACTGCATCGTGCTCCAATATGTTTGTATTTAGATTGGATAGTAGTATGTATAGTATAACCAAAACGCACTTGATGCCTTGCAGGTCTCTGCACATTAGGGTTTTCTATAGACAATTATAAATTGTGTCTCTAGAATAAACAGTTGTTTCTAAATCTACTTTCTTCGCACGATAATCTTGTAGCAGAAAAATTGCTCCTCGCATTGGCTAGTGTAGCATTCGCATTATCATTTCATGTTCATTATCTTTCATTATCGCCAGGTCTTAAACATTGGCATAAGTGTATTTATAAGGATGGTATTTGTAGAATTTCAAAATCTTATGTACAGTGGATTTGGGTATATCGGTGTTGTATTGAATTTCACAAGTTGATGTATTTGAATTTTCAACAATTGCTTGTAAAACCATAGTTTTGGTCTGTTCACTTACATTTTTTAATTTTTTTGGTTTCGTTTGCTTGGTTTTAATTTTTATTAAGTACACAGGTGAGGTTGCTCTCTTTTTGGATACTGGGCTAGCAGATGACACGGAATGTTACAAGACATAGCAAATTTGTCGGTATTACTAAACGGCTCCATTACACAATCATTATTTACGACATAAAGTAAAACCTGTGCTAACAGACACCTGTATATATCGGCCACCTGTGCTAACGGACAGCTTTAACATTGCAAAAATATACAATACGAGTATTTCCATATATACAAACCCTGCAATAACGGCCGCCTTTACAAAGCGGCCACAGCCAGATGATCCCAATATTTTACGGCATAAAAGCAATAAAATTTACCTCCCAATAACGGTCGTCGTCCGTATCGAAAATTTTAAAACTCACGTGTTTGTTGTTCAGTCTAAAGAAGGTGACAGAATTTACTTGTACGGGTTAATTGTTAGTTATAATGAAACACGATAGAATTATTTTACAATAGGAGCTGATTGTAGCAGTTTCCGAAAACGCCTGTTCATTCCATCAGTTTAAGTTTATCGTTGTGTTCGTGAAGTGTTCGAATATGTCGCTAAAAAGAAAACGTTCGTCACTGAAAGACAAAATTGATATTATCGAGGAGAGTGTCAAGTATAATTTAAGTTCGCGGAAGTTAGCCGAAAAATTCGGATTTGGAAAAACTCAAATTAACGATATCGTAAAAAACAAAAGTGATATTAAAAGGATATATGGAGAAGCTATTAATTTGAATCAAAAACGGAAATTCCCTAAAACGGGTGGAGTAGCAGTGGATCAAGTTGTGTATACGTGGTTCTGCATGGCTAGAAATAAAAACATTCCCATATCTGGATCATTGATTAAACAAAAGGCGCTAGAGACAGCAAGAAATTTAAACATTGGCAATTTTGCTACTTCAAACGGTTGGTTAGAATGTTTCTGTCGAAGGCACAATATCACTTTTAAATCAATTTGTGGTGAGTCCGCTGGTGTAAATTTGGAAGATGTAGAAGCATGGCAATCAAATTACCATAAATTTTATAGTATTATTCCCCGAAGGATATATTTAATGTTGACGAAACAGGTTTGTATTATCGCGCCATGCCAAATAAAACTTTTACATTAAAATACGATAAATGCAACGGCAAAAAATTAGCAAAACAACGGTTATTATTTGATTATTTATTTTATTCTGCGTAAATATCGAAGGCGACAAAGAAGTAGTTATTGGAAAAAGTACAAATCCTCGGTGTTTTAAGGGAAATCAAATCGACCAATTACCTTTAGAATGGGTACATAACAAAAAGGCTTGGATGACATCAGATCTTATGACAAAATGTATACATTTAGTTCACTTATATATGTGTATGTATTCTCTATTTTAAGTTTAAATAAAATCATTTAAAATAATGTCCACATGAATTTTATTTCTAAAAGAAAAATAATAGCTATCATGTGAAAATATTTGCTTAGAATTTGGCGTGAGTAATATCCATCCCCTGTCTTTTGCGGCCACCTTTGAATAACGGCCAACAATTTTGATTTTTTTAGTGGCCGCTAGTCACAGGTTTTACTGTAATAGATATCCAGCTAACTTTATTAAAACGATAAACAAGATTTTTTTGCAATAATTTCTTATTTTGTGACCAAGTAAAATACACGCAAAACGAGCTTAATAACAACAAATAATTGCTATGACAGTTACTTATATTTCGATTTCGTTTTCAAATTGCCATTAGTGCCCATTAGTGAAAAATAACACATTAGATATATCAAATTGTATATTTTTGGAAAGAGAAAAAAATCCTTTTTTAAATGTCAAATATTTAAAAAAATCGAAAACTCAAAAATTCACTTCTTTTGTCATAGCGCTTGAACCACGCTAAATATCCAATTTTTTTATAGGGTTCATTACTATTTTACCTCAGGAGAATTTTTTCTCATTTAACCAAATCTCTATCTTTCGCAATAAAGGAAATCCACATGATGAGGATGAATCTGTCGACTCACGGTATATGATCCAGGAAAACGGTCGGTGGACATGTGCTAGGAATCTATCTATATCTATTCTATCATTTGGCTGAAACTTGTCGGAGTAAAAGTTTTCGGCAGAATGAAGTGGTTTTCATTTTCATCGATCTTTGTTTTCAATAGTATCCACATTATTGTGGGTCTTATAAATTGCTTTGTCTAAATTCGGAGAAACAATTAAACTAATTAAAGTCTCACAGAAAACGATACCTCAGTGCTCATACGATAAAGATTTTCAGAGATGGTTATGATTGATGTGGAGTTTTATTGGAGTATGACAGCTAGTCATTGCTGTTTCGTAGTGGACTATTAGTAATAGTATAATTGCACGCGCCAGCATAGTTCTTAACTTAGATTGTGGTTCCGTATATACAGGTAAAACTGAATGCCCAATTCAAACTAGGCTCAAAAAAATATCAGACTCAGCATTAGCAGAACATTTTCTTGAAACAGACCACAAAATTTGTTGGTGACAGCCGTTGCAAGCCAGTTGCTACTTTATTTTCAATTGAAGGTAAACGACGCAATCAAAATACAAACGATGGTTACGCAACCTCTAGTATTTTGAACCCATCTTCACTGATCTGTTTTACTACAGACTCGAATTCTTGCACTTTGTGCCAGAAGGGTTCTTGTGGTTGATACGAGTTATTGTAACTGTCCGTCACCTACCTTTAGCCAAAAAGTTATCGCCTCTAGCTTGATTGAAATCACGAGTTAGCGTGACTTTCTGACTCGCTTTACTTACTCTGGAAGAAGCTACTTACATTATTGGCGCAAACCTCCAGTTTGTAGTTTCGTTTCTTTTATTTATTTACTCTTACGCTTTGTTTTACTTTATTTTTTGGTTTTATACATTTACACTACTATATTATACTATAATACTATAGTATAATGCGCCTCTGCTGGCGTGTAAAAAAATATTCGTAAAACGTAGAATTATGTAATTCACAAAAAACATTAAAGAATATTGACATTTGTATAAATCTTCTCTGAACAATAATTTGTATAAGTGATAGAAAGCAGTTGTATCCAGTTTGATACAATGAGACGTATTATAAAAGCATATTTTGCTCAAAAATTGATTTTTGGATATTCCAATTAGCAATACACGTGTCAATCCTAATAGCAGCCCGAAATAGAATCGTCATAATCATTAGAACGTTTAAATGTCCACGCAGAATATGACGACAGGAAGATTAGTAATTTACTGTAAAGCATATCTAAAATTAATGTTTGCATAAGCTACGTGAGGCATGAAATTCTGTAGTTGCTGGTGATATAAATAAATAAATTAATTAGCGTTAAAAGTTTAAACGAAAAATACGCAACTTTTTTTCTTTCAGTAAATCCTCAGACTTGTGTAACCGTACTTGTGCCAATAAAATGCGCACGTAACCATACGTTTTATTATAATAAAACCGAAATAAAACGCGAGCATAGTTTTATTAAGGATGGCGATAAACAAGTCATCATTAAATTAAATTAAGAACGCCACAGGGAGATGCGCTATCTCTGTCTGATTCTGATCTTCAACTACAAACGATCAAAATTCGATTCTAACTAAATATTATTTTTCTCTGTTCCTCTTTCACCGCGGATCGTAATCAACACACGGACAGATACACTAACACATAGAAAACACTCGTTAGAACAGTTATTTTTAACAAAACAAAAATAAATATTTCGCCACTCGCTTTATGTGTTCGCGTATTTTTTTCGCCGCACACAAACAGATGAGGCGAGGGTGGTGTGTGGATTTGAAAATAGATACTCGCGTCTCGCGATATTAATAATTAAATTCGTAAAGTAATTGTACGATTTACGAGGACGACAGTTGGCAGCAAATGAATAATAATATTTAAGAGTGGACTATTTCCAATGTTTTAATTCTCGCACAAGATTTGTATGTATTACATTAGATTCACGCGCATACCTTTTGCCAAGATATTTTAAACCACTATAGACTTAATTCTGTGAAAATCAAAGATAAATGATTATTCTGTTGCATTGTATGACAAATTTTTTATGTAAATACCGAAAACACTACTAAAGCTAATCGAATATGGATATATCTACTATGACAAAATATACAAATTGTGCTGAGAGATTTTCTTTCTGCGTCCAAAACTGCAGAGGTAGAGTATCCAACAAACCTAAGAGAAATGTGCTTCCAATAGGATCGTGCCCACACGATAGCAGCAACTATGATATGTAGCAAATATTTCCTTGAGAAATTATTTAAAGCTTCCTTGATATCTTTTGGTCTCTATACTTTCCCAATCTATCGATCTGTCACGATCGATCTGGGGTTACATGAAACAAAAATATACAAAAACAGACCGTGAACATTTCTGTTAGTAAAGAAAATGAATTCGTGTTGAATGGAATATTTGCGAAAACTGTCCAAAGCCTTACGTCATTAAGACGCTATCTTAATCCGAACGTAATTAATGTAGGTAGATTTCAACAATGCAATGGAAGTATTATTGCTTAATCTAAAACTTTTTGCAATAAATAAAATAGTAAAAAGTGTACGGCAAGCCTTCAATCATAGCACCATGCATCCTTTTCCCGTTATTTGTAGTTTATAGTCTTGGTGCATTTATCATAACAGCTACCAACGTTTTGCACAGCCATATCAAAGTACAGAACAAAATAATTTGATGATAGATATACTAGAACAACCTAACTGAATTTATATAAATGAGAGACGTATACGTCAAACTAGAAAAAAATGAGAATGCTGTAAAGTGTTACAGATTTCTAATAATAATTACTATTTTGTCGCGTTTTCCATGCTATATAACAATTTTTGTAAGTTATTGCTATTTGCAATATAATTTTACTGTTACATCTATAATTGAAAATATCTTGTCCTAGACTATACATACTTATAGTTTTTGTATACGCACTATAGATGTTCGTTTTTCTGCACTTCTACAAGGCAACGTCTACGTAACAGTTACCAGTTGTCGGCACAATGTGGCTAATTATATTAATTAAGAATAACTGACGTCTTGCTTTGGTCTCGTAGTAAATTAGTCTAATTAAGTTTATTTATTTGAAAATCAGTGTCGGTATGTACGTTGCAGATTATCTAATGCCTACGTTAAATTATTGTCTTGACACATTTCTAGTCTTCTAAATTTACGTTGAGAATGTTACTGCGACTTAAAGTGTTAATTAGCCTATAATTAGCGCATTTTCAAATATTTCGTTAAGGAAATTGTTTGGAATAACCGACTCCATTAACTGAGGAGATGTACTCCATAAGTAGACCTATACAAATCCTGAAAAATACAGTACAATAGTCCATTAACTCTACCACTACAAAATGATTCAGTTTAGAAAATAAAACGTACTGACAAATGTGTATGATTGAAACTCATCATTCTTCTCTTATACTTTCTTTTGCGAATTATATTACTGTCTATCTGCAGCTCATCTATTATATTATGAAGTACCAACTACTTCTTTTGTTCAAAAACAAAGGAAAAGAAGAAAAACAATGTCAGCATATGAACCAACTTATCAGTCCTCTGACTTCCGACTGATTTTTTTTTACAGGTATGTCATCTGATCATGAATGAAAACATGAGAAAGTAAGGCATTGCTAGCTTAAAATGCTTTGAGTTTTGGAAAGTATCTATTTTTTCCAATGACTTTTATTGAAGGTTTGCCAACACATTAGACTGTCGAACAGGCTATTGAAAACTTTTGGCACTTCATGCATTGTTGGACATTGTTTCGAAATTCCCAAACTTTCCAGCATATTTACTGTTAATCGTAACACTTAGTTAATCAAGAACAGTTAATAGATAGATAGATACTCAGTTTTATTTTGTGAGGTTATTTGGTGCGGTACTCCATAAAAAGTCGAGCTGAAGCTTTTAGGGAATGGCACATTACCTTCTGAGAAATGGTACTTCCTAAAGGCATTTTCGTCAATTACTTTTATGGGCTACATGTATTTTGATATTATGTAATCACCTACTCAATCAGTTTCCATTTTCCGAACTAATTCATCTAGCAAAATGTTTCAGTAACCTTCATTTATTATAGTGGCACTCTCTTAATTGTACTCGAAACAACAAACCCAGAGTTTTTTGTAGAAGTTGCTATCAACAGGCCGTGTAGTAAATGATAACATGAATAAAACAGAAGGGCATTAAGATTCTTCTGCTCTAGTACACGGTCATTGGTACACCACACTTTATTGAGGAAAGTAAATGATATACTGCTTAGTTAAAATATAACTCTATACATTTACTTTTCTATTTGCAAAAATAATCAAGTGGGTTCTAGCAAGAATTTTTGTAGAAGAAAAGTGGAGCACTCCAAAAATAGTGCAAGTCCTCTTATAGTTCTTTCAGAAATAGGAGCGCAACCATATAATTTTACATAGTTTTGACCCTATTAAGTTCAGACTTTCGGTAAAAATTTGTACGTTGAATTCATTTACTACTTCCGCAAAAACTAATTTTTCTACATTTTTCTCTGGTCTGCAATTTAACAAGTTTTCTACTTTATTGCCTATGTTTTAAGCTATTTTACGGTGCGCAAACAATGGGAGGAAACGAAACAATTCAAAATAAAGAAAGAGATGTAACAAACCCTGAATACACACAGAACAGAGCGCGTTTGACTAATCCAATATTGAATATAAAGCGTACTGCGCCGACATTAAAACCTTTAAATATAAGGTGTAATAGATAGTTATCGGGAGTAATGTATAGCATTTTTGTCCATTACTCATGTAAATTGGTGTTTTATAAGTGTGATTGTACGGTGTGTGATTTTATTTAATAACATTCTCGGTTTTAATTCGGCCTAATAAATGCTAATAATAAAGCCGAGCGTTGAAAATGAAATACCGAAAATTATCGACAGATCTAAGATCTCGGTACTGTATATGCGGTGCAACGCCGCGGAGGAAACTTTAACGCGACTTTTCTGGTGTGGGGTGCCGGGCATAATTATGAAAATCGTATGCAAATGCACCTTCAAGTGTTATTACCCTCATATACATACATATATCCATGACGCATATATGTATGTATGCACTCACAACCAAGCAAGATATACACATACTGAGTGTTCGATGGTCAGAATGAATAGTTGTTAGATTTTGGTATTAGTGGCAGTATTAGTGGTCATATTACATGTATGTATTTAGACAAATGATTGGGTTCTCTTAATAAAAACGCCATTAACTAAAAAGAACCAACGTCATACATTAGAACATATGTTAAATATATCATTAGACCAATCTACAATTCGTAGGTATTAATAGAGCCTGAGCTAATTTATTTCTTTGGTCATGTTATAGTTGCTGAATGCGTCAATTGTTTATTACAATAAAAACCAAGTACCTAGTAGTATAGGTACCTACATACATCATGATATGATGAGGCATATCCAAACGAGTAAAAATATGCGATTGCAATGATTAGAAATATAGTGGTATTAATTGATGGTCAGAACTCTAGCTGGTAGTTGTCCTCTGCAGAACACAAAATGTAGCCAGAATCAATCTTTGAACACATTTGGCGGCATAATGTAGCGCATAGGTTTGCTGTTGTTCCTATACGCCGTTAATGACAACAAAAACACGAGATAATTCTGGAGTTACAAATTGCAGCCGAACAAAATTATATGGTGGAAAAAGTGACTAATGTATTAAAAGTGTAATATAGAAGTGGTATCAAAACTTTAGGCTACTTTCTTAAAGACTACTAAAACTCAAAATTGTTTACTTAATGCGATATCCAAATTGAGGGATACTTTGCTGATAGCTGCTAAAGTTTAAAATATTATTTTTATTTTTATTTGCTAACAAGTTTAATTAAAATATGGGATATGAAAATTCTTCGTATTTCCTTATATTTTTTCGGTTGAGGTCAATTACAACAAAATTACATAAAAATCAATTTATTCCAGATCCTAAATAGATTAGACTTTCGCAATAATACTTCTTCAGTGAAAAAAATAAAAATATTTCGAACTAGAAAAAAAAGTGAAGTTCTATTTGAGAAATATTATGACAAAAATATAAAATATTTAGATCCTGGAATAAAAATATAATAAAAATATAATAAAAATATAAAATATTTAGATCCTGGAATAAAAATCAATTCAGTTGTGTTTTAATTGGCCGCAAAGTGGAAACAATGTCTCGATATAAATAAATTAAGTTTTATGATGCTTTACTCTTTATTAGCATAATACCAAGTGACTATAAATGATTGGCACAAATATTTACTTTGACAATAAAAAAATTAAATAACCTGATTATTCGTTTTAGATATAACTTTGTAAGGTAGCTCGTTTGTATCATAGAGATAATGTTTGTTTACTAATACCAGAAGTTAGAAGAGACAAGGTTTTTGCACGTATATTTTAAACTATGAAAAACAAAATTATTCAAAGAACTTCTATACAACACTGAAGTTGTCGCCATATATATTTTTAGAAACATTATGTAACATTTCAGGTCCTATATTTGCTACTATCTCCTCTGCAGCGTTTCGTAACTGCTGCAAATTGTGTATTTGATTCCGATACGGGTGTTTCATAATATATGCGCAGGACTTCAGGATGTGATAGCTTGTCCAAAAATTTGAAGAAAAGTTTCTATCAACTTGCCTTCTAAAATGCACCATTTTCGAGATACAGGGTGTTGAAATTCAATAAAAAAAATAGTTTTTTTGCAAATATCTCCGGAACCGTTTTTCGTGAAGAAACCAGCTTTTGTAAGCATTTTGTTGTTGTGTGTGAGAAAAAAATGTTTTAAAGTCGTAATTGATGAAGATTTTGAATGGGTAGTGGATTTTTTTCTCCCCAACTTCTACGCCACTGGAAAAAGTACGGTGTTGAGGCGACCAGTTGAACCGCCAATATTTTCTACATGAAAAAGGTTGGTTATGAGCTCTAAAATTGATTGTTTTCGAGAAAAATCAACTTTTATTTTGAAAAACATAGTCAATTTTTTGAAATAAAAATTTTATTTTACTAAAACGTTAGAGCAAATAAGAACAGCAAACGTTAATTTCATAATTGCAAAATCAACAATATTAAAAAATGATGCAAAACTTGTCTTTTTAAAATTCTCCAAATCGTAAAGGTAACGCATTTCGTAATTGTTCGCGTTTGAAATTGTTTTTTTTTGTGCAATTTAGAAGTTAACGTTTGCTTTTCTTACTTGTTCTAACGTTTTAGTAAAATAAGATTTTTATTTCATAAAATTTACCATGTTTTCAACATAAAAGTTGATTTTTCTCGAAAATGGTGAACTTTAGAGCGCATGACCAACAAGTACCTTTTTCGTGTAGAAAATATTGGCGGTTCAAATGGGTATCTCAAAACCGTACTTTTTTCCAGTGGCGTAGTAGTTGGAGTGAAAAGCAGCCACTACCCCTTCAAAATCTTCACCAATTATGACTTTAAATTAGTGTTTTTACTCACAACTTAGCTTATTACCAGCAGAAAATTCTTACAAAAGCTGTTTTCTTTACGATAAACGGTTTCGCAAATATAACGATTTTTAAATTAAATTTCAACATTTTAGAGGGTAAGATTTCAAATTTTTGGACAAGCTATCACATCCTGAAAGCCTGAAGATATATTATGAAACACTCTGTTTAGTGATTTTTAAATAAGTGAATAAAATGAAATCCAGCACCTTCAAATTTATGTACCTATGTACATATGTGTATAAATTACTGAATCTTGTTGAAAATACATATATGTAAGTTAATTCTATATCATCTAGTTAATTTATAAATGTTCTAAAATGATGGTATGATATGGTTTAGCAATAATTGTTTCATGAAGAAATATCTGACTGAATTCTTTGTCTCGATATTGTCACCCAAACACCGATTTTAAGTGGATGCAAGGGTGCTTCGATTAAATTCTGGTCGATTCACTGACGACCAAGTTCTGAAATTATGCGAATTTATGTATATAACCAGGCAGAAGAAACCAGGCTTCATCGAAATGAACGGTGATATTTTGCCGGCCAATATTACTGTGCAGATGGGTAACAAATAACAAAATTGGATTCCTAGTGAAAAATCGAATGGATGAAGTTGATGGACCATTGAAAATTTATATGATGTAAATGTAAATGCTTCTGTAGGGTCCTACGAGTGGATTTATAGGAGCCCTCAATAACATTTCAACAATTCTTGTAGTATGATGTAAAAAGTTACGATACTCCACCTGGTTGAAAATAAGTGGTCTTTTTGTCTTGAGTTTCACGTTGACAATTGTCCTGACAGGTTTAAATTTAGAAGGCGTGCCAACATAAAATTACAGAAGTGTTCCCAACTTAAGTCGCAAATTTTCAATTGCCCGGTAGTACCAAGTGACTATAAAGGATTGGTATAAATAACTACTTTGGCAAAACTGAAAATTTGGCTAGTCTGGTTATTCGTTGTAAATATAACTTTGTAGGTTATGTCGTTTGTATCCCATATCTTTTTGAATTGGCCTTGACTTTAACAATTGTCTGAGAAATTTAAATAAAAAATCAGGCTTGCTAACATAAAATTACAGAAGTTTTGCTACCTTAAGTGAAAAATTAGTAGAATATTAAATAAGTATTTAAAACATTTTTCTTTTAAACAAATTTTCGGTATCATTTATCCAAATCGAACCAGCAACAGTAGTGCCAACTGACTAAAGCTTAAAATATACATACATTATACTATATGAAAATATACATATTTGTATATTTTTATGCACCTATGTTCTACATATGTATTATTCCCTTCGGGACCACGTGGACATACGATGAAAAATTTAAAGAAATAAAGCAAAATCATGCAGTAAACATAAATAAAATATACACAATAATATAAATAAAAAATTAAAAGTAAGATTCCCAATTGTTCAATACACCTAACGTAATCAAATATTAGACAAAACAATTCAGTTAGAATGTAAATATGGTTCCAAACTTTGACTGGCCAAGTAAACCCTATAAGTACTTAATTTCATGAATAGATAGATTTACAATAGTACGTGATATATCTCAGTTTGGCTACTGGAAAATCCAATTCACATTATCATAAAAAGTTATCCCTAAATACTCATTTTCTTGTATTAACGCAAATACAATCGCGGAAAGCAAACTACATACTTTAACGAAATGGTTTGTCAAATCTTCTAAATTAATTCGATAGGTATGTACATACATACATACATATAATAATTTTTATTTGACTTCGCATATATAAATCGATGTCGAACGCTTAGGAAATGGAATAGTCGTATAAGTAAAGTTAGACACAATTTGTTCGGGCTTATCTATGGCGGTAGACAATCTGTTACCACTTGTTCACAGTAACGTGTGAGACAATACCCGTACCTGGCTCCGGACATCGATCGCGTACACATACATACATAGGAAAGACAAAGAGCTGTCCCGGAAACAGTCGCCCTTCGTCAGGGTCACGTGTGAAATTAATAAATGTACATACTACATACACTGCTCGCCGTCTGCTTTCGTAATTAAATATCTGTTCTTAATTTATTGCTCTGAATTAACTGAACAGTTTGGATGAATACATACATACATATGTACGTATACGTAGTAACTGGAATTATGGATTCTGGTTATAAAACTTCCATTGAAATTAATAGTACAATCTGTCTCTATTAATGTGTGATAATATTCATCAGAATTATTATAACAAACGCAGTTTTTATACTGCAACTAATGCAACACTTGAAAAATGTGTACTTTACATTTTAAAACTGAAGTTGTTGCAATGTTACAGAGATTTAATTAAAACATATTACATCCAAAGCACGGAAAAATCATAATATACATCATTGTCAAACTATTTCTACTACACTACTACAATAAACAACGATTTTGGACAGACTCTTCCAGACTTTCAGTGTTCATAAATATCCTCAAAAATTATAACATACATGGACTTTTGGACTTTGAATCTTTGCAAAAAGCTAGCGAACAGGGTACTATGTGCTTTCCATTTGCCCAAACTACGTTACCTTAAAGTTGAAAACAATGGTGCCTATCTGAAAAAAATAAAAAAATTGTTAATAATAAATTATGTAAAAATACGAGGGCCATCTTTTATATTTTTATAAGATCTGTGGAGAAAACAGAATTTTTGAGAACAGTTTGTTTTATTTTTTTTTTGCATAATATTCAGCTTTATAGTCTATACAGTTTTGAATCCGTACGAATCAGCTCTCAAAACATTTTTCCACTGTGAAGGTTGTATCTCAGAAACATGGTTTTCGCTATTTGACTATTTCTTGAAGCGGTTAAAATCGCTGTTTACGCAATTTTTTGTTTCACAACAGGGAACAGAAAGAGATCATTCGGAGAAAAATCAGGTGAATATGGACAGTGAGACATTATTTCAACATTTCTCTCCCTCAAATAGTTAACTGCTGTATGGGAACTCGCATTGTCGTGATGAAAAATAATGCTTCTTCATAATCTGAAAAAATCATCCAACGAAAACTTATTTTTTTACAAACTCACTGTTTTAAAACTGTTACTGTCAACAAACTACTGACTCAATTTTCAAAATACCGCGAATTTTTTATCAGCAAATGTCAAACTTTAAGAATATAGTGATTACATAATATGTTAAAAGCATCATCTAGTGATCCATTGTAAAAATATCGAAGGCGTCCCTCGTATGTAATCTAAAATATAGTATTTGTCATGAATTATAATTATTGTTTATAACTTTACGTTAATTTTACTCTAATTAATATCACACCTCTAATTACACTAATCCTTTACTAAATCAGTTATATCCCCATTGTAACCACTACCTAATTAAATCGTCACATACGTCAAATCGAAGAATACCACAGTTAATATAATTATAACATCTGCAAATAATTAATGCAATCAGTATAATAATTTCAAAATTAAACAAGCTCGTGACTCGCACAATGATTAAACACATTTCACGAGCGGGCGTATGAATAGGTTTCGCCAAATTTTAATTAGTACAAGTGGTGTATCCACAGTGATTTGGCATCGTTCGAAGGATACTAAGCACAATAGGAGCCATATTTAATATTTTTAATAATTAGCACAAATATTTGTCACATGATTGTTAACAATGTCTACTTATGTATATTAGTTTTACACAAACACTAAATGTTGTACGTATATATATTATTTAATATTTATTTTTATAGATTAAGTGTTTGCGTTAATGTTTAATGTAAAAAATTAGAGTGAGAACTTAAGTAATTTACACCAAAGCATATGCCGAAATATTTTACGACAATAATAATTTTGATTTTGCATGCTAATTTATGTACCTATGTTATAATGTAACAAATCACCCAAGGTTTTTTTTTAAAATATCGCACTTTGCTTTATTTAACTATTAAATTGAATAATATTATATTAGGAACATAGGTTTCCAAAATTATGTAAAACTATTATTGGATTCGAATAATTGTAAAATATGTGGTATTTCACAAATCACACACCTAAAACGTTCCCAATGGACATATTCCTCTCGAAGTTTAATTTTTCATTTCAATAGAGTCATATCGTATTTACATATTTATATCGATAATATGGAAAAACTGTAATAAGGTGTATTCGTTTATCTGTTTGGTTAGTTCACTTTGGTTAAAGTGAACAAACCGGAACAAACCAAAAATCTGAAGTCACCGAACCAGCAACATAAAAAAAAACGTACAAGTGACCAATATTCAAACCGTTTACGTCAAAATAATTTTAGGGTGGTTAATAGAGGAGTAAAGGAAGGTGAGTTTAATTAGTTGAGTTTGGTTATTTAAAAAAAACACAATCAGATCAGTTTGGTCACTTTAGGTTAGTTCAGTTTCTTAAGAAACTGATAAACGAATACGCCTATACTTAGAGATACTCTACATTAGGTGAACGTGGTGGCCAGTAAGTAGCAGTAAGTGCATCTAAACCACGACCGAATATTTATGGTGAAAGCTATCATGTAACCAAGCTCTTACTTCTCTTGAGTACCATCGTGCATGAACCACCTATTAGCACGCTGAAAAACGGGAATATCATCAAAGAGTTTAAACAAGTGATTTCTTAAAATAATAATAATAATAATTCATGCCTTCACATCCCACAAAAGCTTGCGGCAATTACAGGGAGCATCGGCTGGCCATGAGTTATCATTACGCCTGCGGCTGTAGACCCACTTAAGATGTTGCCTTGCCGCATTTGCCATGGAATTTGGGAAACCACAGAAAACTAAATTCAGAAAGAACATACCGGGGTTCGAACCCGATACCGCCTGACTATGATGCGAGCGCACTAGGCACTGCGCTACTAGCCGGAAAAAAATCTAAGTAAGACTAACTATTCAAACGTGGGGCTAAAAAACAAGGTCCAATAAAGTTATTTCCAATAATACCTGCACATACTTTCGTCTTAAACTAATGTCGAAAGCTTGCAACAAGGCTTGTGAAAAGGGTGCATACCCATCTCATGTAAAGTACGGAACGTTGAACTTTGCGATTTGTAGCAAAATCCTCCTGGTACAGGTTTCAGGATTTATTTCAACTATAAGTTTAAAATATTACCTTTCTACCGTCTTGATTTATTAGATGTTATTTACACTGCTTTTCACGAGCTTTTAACTCTAGATCATCAAATATTGCCACATAAAATAAGTTTCTTTGGCTTTGTTCCACAGGTTATCACACTTCTTATTTGAGTGATTGCTGATGTTGTGTCCTATATAATGAATTTCGTTTCTAGGAATTTTGTCCCAGCTATGGAGTTTTGCGAGGCTCGTCTACTTTCCCTTCCGCTGTTCTTGGCTATACTGATGACATTAAACTTTACAATGAAGGATGATTGACTCAATCATCTAATGCACATACAACACCGTCTCTAGCATTCTCCTACTCTATGAAAGATTTCTTTCTTAAAAGAGTTATTGTCAATTAGGGTGTACTGTTTGATATCGCCTTTTCCTTTAAATATCACCTTGCTAAGATCTGTTCGAAATCCTCCAAAGCTTTGGGTTTCATTTTACGAACCCCCAAGTCTTTCCATGATATTCATTTGATTTAAATTCTTTTTTTCTGGAAACTAGTTAAACTTGCTTTTCGCAAACTAATATTTGTGTTAAATCCTTCCACTTACTTTAATTTGATAGTTTTTCTTTAGGCCCATTATCTTACTTAAAATATTACTTCCAATGTTTCTGCAGCAGATATTTTTTGCTAGCCCCAAAATTCCAGGTACCGTCAGGAGAACGAAATTAATATAGGTAATTGTATCTTTCGATGATCCACAGTACAGTTATAAATCCGCAAATATTTTGTAGTATAATATATTTAAAAAAAACCAAAATTGCCGTAAGTATGCAAAGATTTAATGATTACGTATACCATAAATTTGAAAAACCTAGCAGAAGTTGAGGTAAAAAGATTAGAAGCATTTAACGAGAACTCATTCTAACGCGGATCTCTCACGTATTTTCGTGTCGTTTGTTGGTTGCTTGACCTCCTTCTGTGGCTGGTCCCTTCCAGGTAGCTTCACTTTTTCACGGGAAGTCCATCTGGTGGTCTTCGGGTGTCGTTGTTTAATTTGGAGCCCTCTTCCTGGATCTACTTCGCTGTTGGATGCCTAAAATCACAAAACAGAAAATAGGGTTAATGTTCGGATATTATGCATCAGATCACGTTAATCGTCCAATGCTTGCTGGAGAACATTGATTTTTGCGCAATTGCGCTACTCATCGCCGTATTGCTGCTATCGAAGCTCTTCTTAAAGAATCCTCAGTTGAGTATGTTCGTGTCTCCTGAGTTTTTCAAAAATCAATCGACTCCTCTGTCCATATTGACGTATACCTTTGATGCGCCATCTATTCATAAACAGTCAAACTACAGAATTTACAGTCTATACAGGTTTATAGGAAGTTTTATTATTTTAGAACGAGAAACCTTATTCGAGATGTAACATATGTCTATATGTTTAACATTAGAATGCAAATGTTTGCGTGTTACATAAACGACTTTTGCCCTTGAAATGAATATGCATATGTATGTATATGTAAACACATCTACTACTATCTCTAAGCAATACTATTTTTATATATTTCAAAAAATGAAGTGCAGATCAACTTGTAGATATGTATGTAGCTCTCAAAACGTATGCAAACTAAATAAATTTAATATTAATTTTGTCTGTTATAAACAATTTAATTTAATTTAATTGATTTTTACTAATGTTTCCTGAATATGTTCACAGGCATTAGTAAGTATCGTTTCCTGCGTGGTCACCACTTCAAACGAACGAAACATATCCGTTCTACTTAGCAGTTGTATGTATAAACTTATAAAGCGTAGGTATATCAACCAGATTGATATGACAATTAGCAAAACACCTTATTTACTTGATATCAACATTTATTTAGTAATGAACGGATTTAGTTTTCATCAGTTATTACAGATAATGTAATATTTACCCACTGATTGAGTGATTGAGTGTACTCTGTCGGTCTTCAACGAATTCCGTTGTTTTCTCATATATAAAGCCCAATGACACGCACTAATCAAAGAAACGTAACCGTTAACGTTCTCTTTTTATCATCTTCCTCTTTGTTTTCTGCGTATAAACGATGACTAATTACTATGAAAGCCAGTTCACGACGGAACGACGTTCTTCTATATAACGTAATACGTGTACCTATCTACCGAAAGTGGCTAAACAAAAAGAGCCAGACGGAATAAAGGCTAACTGCCCACGTCTGTGTAATTAGCGTTGCGTGACCGTCAAGTGATTAAAACATAAATTACATCTGCTGCGCAGGGCGAAATTATACTTGACGTGTTCACTTTTAAGGCTTTCCACAACTAACCCTGACAATCCCTTCCTGCTACGCTCTATATTTCCTCTCCCGCAACCCCTCACCATACATTTTTATTCTTCGTTACTTCGGAAATAATAACTGCATAATTTAAAGCCTGATTAACTAACAGGTTGCATTATTTAATACTTGATTTAGTATCTGGTAAGTTACGTGCATACAGTATGCAAACTTTTCAATGCTAATGCATTCCGGTAGGTACATATACAGTGTGTCCAAAGTTATCGGTGCACTATTGCTATCCTAGTTATTTCTGTAGCTACGATTTTATTTAAATGAGCTAATTATTAGTGTTTTAGCGGTAATTGCTATATGGAGTTCATGAACAAACAAAATTCGAAATTTCTAATTTTTTTTACACCTGTATATGTGTACGTATTTTGTATTTTAAACAAAAAATATCCAGTCCATAACTCTGCTTAAGAAATGGTCGAAGACATTGCGGTGCTTTTCAATACATTTCTCGGCTCTCGCGGTAACGCTTTGTATGGCTTTTTTTTGCGAATAGTAAAGCAGTTGTATTTGATTTAAGTTGTCAAAGACACATTATTAATTATAGGCTTCTTTCACTTTTAGCCAAAACAGGCATGTCGTATGCTCATTTACATTGTCAAAAACGTTTAGTCTCTTTCGCACTGTTAGTTATTAAAACTGTTTTTTAGAATAGTCGGTTTTCTGATTTTGTGTTGTGTTGTATTCTCATAATTACAATCATTAATTCTCTGATATTTATTAAAAATAATGCCTTTTACGCATTCAGAAAAATGTGATATGCTACAGGCATATCTGATTTGCAGAAAAAACAGAAACAATGTGCTTCGTTATTATGCAAACACATATGTGAATCGTTGAGTGTAGGCTTTCACGACCGTAATCAGTAACAGTCTTTAGAAAACTTCTGAAGAAGCTGATAGCGCAATCAGCGAAACGTCAAGACAGTGAATAGTTACCTACGCGACAAGACCCGAAAAAACATACCTACGACCCGAAAAAACATACCTACATATGTGAATCGTCAATCACCAAACTAGTTCTATTTTCTAAGATTGTATAGAAAATTTCGAAGTAATGGAGATACATTTAAGATATATACGAAGAAAGAAAAAGGATTTTATAATAGACGAAGGAACAGAAATAAACATGTTGGCTTTTTTTTTAAACCTATCCAGAAAAATCCAGGCTACGTATTTATTTTCAGATGGGGCACCGTCTCATAAAATCTGTAATACTACCAATTTGTTAAACAATAAATTTAATCAAAAATGGGTAGAAACCTGTTGGGCTGCACGCTCTCCTGACTTGACACCTCTCGATTTTCATTTATGGGGTTGTGTGAAGAATGAGGTTTACAAGGAGGAACATCAAAATGTCATGAAACTGAGAAATGCATTAAACAGCACGGCAATATGTTCGAACATTTATTGAGTTAAGCAATTTTGTAATACAAAAGGAAATCACATCTGCGGTAGACTTCGGGGCGTAGTATTCGAAAGGATGCAAGTCGCGCGCAGACTTGAAGAGAGGTGGTGTCAATGGGAAGAGCTCAGCGTCAACCCCAAGAAAACAATAATGGTCCCGTTCACTTGGAGAAGGAATGTGTCCGAAATCCGGTGCCCGACCATCGTCGCCTCCAAGATACCAATATCCGGCGAGGCAAACTATCTGTGTGTAATCCTGGACGCCAAGTTGACGTACAAGTCGCACCTGGAACATGTAACAAACAAAGCGATGAGATCCTTCTGGGCCTGCAGAGCAATGTTTGGTAAAATGTGGGGGCTGAAACCTGAAATGGTGTATGGCTGTACACGAAGGACATAACATCCTCCATAACTTACGCTTCACTGGTCTGGTGGCACAAAGGCACCCTAGGGTATGCGGTAAGTACCCTGAACAAAGTTCAGAGGATTGCTTGCTTGGGCATCACGGGACCATGTATTCGACGCCGACGGCGGCCATGGAGGCCATACTTGGTCTCCCTACGCTGCAATCAGAGGCTGCCCTGGCGGCTTACAGGTTAAAATGTAGTGGATGCAAAGGCCTCACTGGTAGAGGCGGTGACCATACGGGCATCTTCACCTACATCGAAAATACGGCACCACAGTCCGTTAAACCGGACAGGATCCCGCCTATCTTTAGTTTCACCAGAAACTACAAAGTAGTTATCCCCACCAGGGAAACTGCTATAACAGACATCTGCAAACGCAAGAAAGAGCTTCAACATTGGTTTGTAGATGCCTCCAAAACCCCAAATGGCACAGGCATTGGAATCTGGAAGGACGGGTGGTGAATCCAGCAGCCTGGGGTCCTCCCCTTGCGTCTTCCAGGTCGAAACTATAGCCATTCAAACGTGCGTGGACGGAATCTTAACCTCCTCGCATGGGAATGAAGTGGTGAAAATTCTATCGGACAGCCAGGGTGCCCTCCAGGCCCTACAAACTGTCAAGATTCCGAAGTAGTTTTAAACTGAAATGAGACACTACAAAATCCTGACCAAACTAGAGAAACTAACTCTCGACCAGTTCGCACACTTTTTATCACAGGTGCAACCGGTATGGAAGGCCTAAACGATATGGGGGTACAATAGGCCGAGTGACCGTACGGGGTCACCCGCCAATGGGATACTAAAAAAAATACAAAAGGAAAATTATTTGAATATTACGTTTATTGTTTTTATTCTATTGTTAATGTAATATTTTATTCTGATTTTCCATCATCTACATAGAATTATATGTTAACAAATATTTTAAACTTTGAGCCCTTCTCATTTGTTTATTTTTACGTTAAGAATAGTTATGTACTAAATATTTCTTGAAATAACTGAGATAGCAATAGTGCACCGATAACTTTGGACACGGTGTATATGCATACAGAGTGCACTTCGTCAACCGATCGATTGATATACCAATAATGACTGGCAGACTGCAAGCGAGAGGATCTACGCAATACCTCTACCGCGCCCGTATTAAGTGACTGCCGTATGCTGATGTGCTATAACAGTCTGTTACTATTGCACTCACACTCTGCATAGAATTGGATGTTTGCTCTCAATTGTCGGCTCTAATGTATCGCTGAGCTGCGACAAACGAAATGGAAAATAGATGTATAAGATAAAGAGGCAACAAGAGATGCTTTCGCCAATACAATAGCATAGTAGAATATAGCGTATACGACGCCTTTCTTGTTACAACAAACGCAAACTAGTTATGCCTGTCTTTTATTTTTAACTTTAAGTATTGATAAATTTGAAGCAGCAGCAAAACAATTTGTTTTTGATTTAACTCCTAGAAAATATGTCACATTATATGGTACTGATCTTTAAAATTTGATTTAATAAATCTCTACTATCTTTTATTAGGCATTCATTTATTGTGGTGTGAAGAATGGTTTCCTCAAGAAGAGTAAAAGAGGTTGTTAGAAAATGCTGTATTATATGTGACAGCCAGTGAAATACAGATTTGGTAAAATAGCACATATCTCTAATTTTGTTGTTCCTTTTCGTTAGATGACCCACCTCTCCAACTTAAGGAAACCTTAAGTTTGCCTAATACTCATCTATTTTATTATGCCCACGTTTAAAAGAAAAACGACAAAAATATTTCCAATAGCTGAAATCACTTTTTTTTCAGAATGAACACGACATCTTTGAAAAAGTAGGGGTCCTTATGCCTCCATTCCATAGCTTTTCCTCTTAACTCTGCGTGAAAAATCATTCAGGTTTCTGTCAATTTTAAAAAGTCAAATGATTTACATTGTTTTAAATTTGCCTCTTTAACTTATCAATTAAACTAAATTATTACCTTGGCACTTCTATTATGTCATGCAAGGGATTATGTTGACACACTTAGTGAACAAAATGCAAAAGCAAGAAAAATGTAATTTGGCATCCAATATATCAAGTGTGCTATGCTAGTGAGCCTTTGACGCGTTCTATTGGGTGGTATCATATCAATTAGTATGTATGTCAATTAATTTTATTCAAAAGAATTCCTTACTATTGAAATTAATCACTATAACTTCTGGGATACAGTTTTAGGTTAAATATTTTGTTATTGTGTGTTGCTTTTGTACAGAGCATTTTATGCTTTCGGGTTTTTACATCTTTTCTAACTTACTATTTAAAAAAA
The DNA here is from genome assembly GCA_004785975.1 of Popillia japonica. Taxonomy (NCBI): domain Eukaryota; kingdom Metazoa; phylum Arthropoda; class Insecta; order Coleoptera; family Scarabaeidae; genus Popillia; species Popillia japonica. Next base: position 5,178 of record ML218239.1, on the reverse strand, counting down.
TATACCTATAACATCTGAAACATACAAGGGTGATGCTAAACACAAACTTAATATATAAAAATTTTCTAACAAGAGGCGTATTGTTAAATACATTTTGTCTTCTCCACAAATTCACGGCCAACTATCCGTGTACATTAAAAAATAATTTTGTTTTTTCGATTGTGTTGTACGCCAATTGTTGGCAAACCAAACCAGCTGAATTTAATTTTTTTAGCATATAATAAATAAATCATGTATTATTTTTAATGCGAGCAAGCTTTAAAAAAAACATGTTACTTTATAAATAGAACTGGTGCTAATTGCGGCATTTTTCACACAGATCTCTCTAAAACGATGTTGTTCTTTCCAGAAAAAAGATTGTACAAATTAATTGGTTGACATGCTGACGAATAGTACATACATACGTACATATCTCTCAGATCAAGGAGCGTTCAAGTACATACTTATTTAAAACGCACTCTTTGCAAATTTTGCATAAAATAAATGCAATATATTTTGCTAATACTTATACCTAATTATAATGGAAATTGATATACATATAATAATAATATAATAAATATAATATAATAAATATAAATCTTTCTTTACCTAAGTTTTTAAGCAAGACATTTTCACTATTCTGTAAAGTTCTTAAAATAGGGATGTCGTGAATATAAGTTACATTTTTGATCTGCATTCATACCATGAAAAGTCTCTCAGTATTTGGATTTCCAAATACTGAGCTAGTTCACCTTTTGAGCTTCTCCAGTATTCTACTGCTACTTACTTCTGACCCAACAACAGGAATTCTAGTCCCATTCTTAGAGAGATTGTCTGTCACCTCTTTTCCCTTCACTCCAGTGGGTCCGGAATCCAACGTAGGATTCTACGTGTGACCCTTTTGGCAATGACCCCTACCAAACTGTGGAGAGGAGTAAGATTGAGTACCACTTCAATAGCTGCAGTGGGACAGGTTCTCATTGGACCAGTTTCACATTGCACATTGAACTTTGAAGAGATTAGCTTATGCGATGACCAGATTAGTTCTTTTGTTCTCAGCCACTGTTCCATAAGTAATCATTGTGATTTTATTATTGCTGCATATATACAGAACAGTATTTTTGGCTTGCAATCTCAGTTATTTCCTACGAAGTTTCTATAAACAATTAGGAGCTCTTTTGCCTTTTTAGTTGGAGCTCATGCTTGATCCACGAAACTTTATTATCTCTGATGAGGCCTAGATATTTCATTTCTTGCTTCCAATCTATGTTTTCCCCATCAATTATTATGGTTTTGGAAGTGGATATCCTTTTCTTGCAAACGCTATTCAAGTAGGCTTAGTGAAATTTATGTTGAGGCCCACTGATTTATAGTAGTAGTAAGTTCTCTTTGAACTACATATGTATATTATGTCACAGAGGATCTTATCAAACTTTCCTCTTCCATAAGTGAATATGTCGTCATTATACCGTTGACAGGATATACCAAGTTTGGTTACGTTGCATGGTAGTTCATCTACACTGTCAAACTCCACATGAGTAGGCAAGTAACTCCCTCTTGTGGACATCCTCTACTCGTTCACCAGTAACAATTGGAGCATTGCGAGTATGTACACGCTTCTTAGATACATATACTGTCATTTATTACATAGCAGACAAATAAATACACCTTATTACTAAATAACGCTTACACCGTTTATGCATTGTTTATTGCATTTGATGTTTATGTATAATAAACATCAAATGCGACAGTTATGTAGTTATCATTTGATGTTTTTCAAATAGAATTTGCTTAATTGCCTTGTTGTTTAGAAATATCGCCTCATAATTCTTCCATATATGATTTATCAAGAAAAAAAAACGTTGTGGATAGCACGGGAATTAATTTATATTATTTACTCGTACCACCAGGTGCAATATGTTATTCTCCAAAAAGACTTTATAGAAAGATAGATAAACTCTCTGAAAGCTCTAATACCTTTTAGTCTACGCGAATATATAGGGTGTATTTGAAATAAAAGTAAAAAATACTAACTAATCAATCAACTATGGTAAGATACAATTACCTATGTAGAATATAAATTCAAAAGTATTTCGTTCAATTACGGCGCGAATGTCAAAATTAAAATCTCCCGTAAAAATTGTGATATGCGCCGCCTATGAATTGAAATGTGTTCGGAATGTTTACGTCGATCGAACTAACGCAAGACACTGCAAAAATAGCTGTCGATGTTATAAAAAATATGAAATAACGCTGATGTGTCAGTTATTTTTAAATAGCTTTGAATGAAGAGTTCAATAATATCAATGTGATTACGTATGGAAATATTATCGGAGACTAATTAATAAAGGAACTTTTATTTTAAATCTATCCAATCTATGGAAAGTAATTCCATAGATTGGATAGATTTAAAATAATAATTTAAAAAAGCAACGACTGAAATTATTTAACTGTAGTAAAAGTAAAACTACATATTGTTGTGAAATAAAGATAGTTTCTTAGTTGCAATTTTTGTAATCGTAGTCGTACATGTTTTCCTTTTTATTAAACAATTGTAGGTTCCATGGGGGCAACATCTACATACATTCAACATTCGAAACAGACTGACTCTGATTGTGCGTTGCACATATGTTAAATATCGCCTATCGCTACACGTGCTCTGCGCTAGATATATTTGTCAAAACACAGTGGCGCGACGAATATTTTATCTTTGTCATTTTTTTTCTCGCGTCTGGCAAGCAATTTGCACAAAATATTTTGGATTGGAGTTTAATAAAATAATATCTTTCCATTTTTCAGTCTTTACTTTTATTTCAAATACACCTTGTATATGATGATCAAGAGTGTATCAACACTGAATAAGGGGATCTAACCAACCAGCTTGTTGGACCTCTACCTTTTAGGAAGTAATATGTACATCACGCAGCCTTCTACCCAATCGAAATGAAACATAACTATATACCAGCGTTGAAGATGTTTATTGATTTTTTAAGAACAACAAGATTAATCCAGTCAAATTTTTATATCTCAAACAGAAATAAGTTATTGAACTTATACCTAATGGCCGTAAAGTGACAATTTGACATTTATCTCTGTCTCTTAAGCGGAAGATTCACTTATTAGCGTAGGTCAAATCTTCAACATGCGCCAGTTTATTTGTAACATCTTGAAATGAAGTTACCTGCAGTTGGCACCATACTCCAAATAATATAGAAATAATTTATTCAATTTTCTTGTGTTTATGATTACGTTTTTGTTTGTTTCTAGTTGTGCATGTTTCTAATGTTAAATATGTATTTATTAAATAAATCCTTCGAGAAATAATTTCTTAAAACAACCAATTGTCAATAATGGTTTTACCAGTACTCATCACACTAACCTTTTACAAATAGTAGAGAAGAAGCACTAAAAAGCAAGTTCAGCTTCATTGCGAATTGTCAACCGTGACTCCCTAAAGCAAATACTAAAGAAATTATCGCTTTCCACTTTTAAGTTTCTATCTATTGGATGAGAACTCTATATTGCCAGTACAAAACCAAAGGCAAAATTGATGAAAACCCCTACGAAACCATAATACATAATCACCAGTATCGTATTTATATTAATGCCTGGCCAAGAATATTCAACAATTAACTAATTGGTCTAGTTAGAGTGTCCAGTGGATTGACAATGTATTGCGGAACTTTTATCGAAGATCAAAGCAATGCTTGCAACATTAGTTTCGAATGAGTCGAGTTCCATCTACTCGGTTTTTTGATTTGACTGTAAAAAGAAGAGCATGCGATCTGTTTTAGAAATAGGGAAGAACCCTTATGGAGCAGGATTTTATGAAGTCAAAATAAAATAATATTAATCCCATCAATCAAGATCAACTATATTATTCTTAGTTTTATAACGACTATCAAAGGATAGTGGTTATACAATCAAAAGATATTTTTGGTTATGATATATTGAAATATAATAATTTTTTTAAAAGTACATAAATTTTTACCCCTCTCTTCGTTTTGAAAAGATGAGTTGTAGTGACCCAAAAAGCATTTTTTTCTAATTTAATTTATTTTAAAATTAAATAAAACGAAACTCTAACGAAATACATGTACAAGTTGCCAACCTTAATGATTCTTAATTAGTGTTTGCTTTACTTCTTAATAAATTTCTAGATAACACAGTAAGTCTCAATGAAAAATCGATATCTGAACTTAACTAAAGCTCTGTAACACGTTATATTTTCATGGGATGAGTTAATTCAGAATAATCTCTCTAGCAAGGTTACATGAATTGTACTCGTCATATTTTTCACTTTTATTATAAAGAGGTAATTGCCGCTAAAATCCGATAAAATGATTTTATGCTGCGTAAATTTGTGTAGTTACGTACAGTAAAAAATGTCAGGTCGAATCATTGTTGTTACGTCCACTAATTCGACAGCCGTTTAAAATTGCCTCCCACGCACGCCAGCAACACACACAAAAAATACCTTTGCTGCTACATATTGTAACATTAATTATCGATGCATTCAACTAATGAACAATCTAACTAATTACAGGATGTGACGTCACGCGTATGTGTATTAGCGTTCGTGTGAATAGCGGAATGGTGCGGTTTGTCTGTTTCGACCATTTATTTATTTAGGTAGTAGATGATTATTAAAAGACAATAGCATTGTCGTTCGTTTTCTATTTGGCATACCTTTTATGTATACAGTGTGTACGCTTACGGAATGTATACGGTAATGCGAACGTTATGTTGCTCCGAGTGATCAATTAGTGCCACTAATTGATCTTCCTTTGATAGATTATACGTTATTATCCTTTGTATATTATACTTAGAAGTAGGTCATTTCCGTTTGCATTTAATGCTATTCCGTTTGCGTCTCTCATGTAAATTTTAGTTAACATCTTAACCTACTGCAATCTCAAAGAAACGAACTAACTTATTTCTTTCAACACCAACTGGTGTTTCTTCTTTAATGGTACATTAACAATTTCCTTAAGAATACGTCTTTAGCCAACTGATTTCTACTTGTTAGCGATTGATTACGTCTATCAAAGTAGTACGTTACTGAATTGTCTTTGAAATATCCGACCTGCGCCCTTAGGCTCATCTCTTTACGGAAAACAAGAGGACTGGAGATGTTTAGAATGCTCTTTGGAAAGTGTAACAGCAATCTAATAAGTCGATCGTGTACAGGCTGTTTTG